>CAUYRH010026936.1:0-40375 GCA_963574655.1 Perodicticus potto
AATGTCTTCATACAATAACTAGGAAAATGCCATGAAGGCTATGTTAATCAGTTTGATGAAAATAGTTCAGATTGTATATGAAACCAGCACATTGTACCCCTTGATTGCACTAATGTACACAGCTATGATTTAATAATAAAACAATAAAAAAAGAAATTAAAGCTTAATAAGTATTAATATCTTAACAATCCAAAAAAATAAATAAATAAAATCTTTCAAGTGTGAAAAACACACGTGTCTTAGATTTTTTTATTGTAAAAAGAAAAAAAGAAAAAAGAAAAATTTCTGAGTGTGACCTGGCAGGAATGTGAATATTTCCTTCTCTTTCTTCTGTCATTGGTCCCCTCAAGCAAAGAGTCTTCCCTCCCTGACCCATTTCAAAGCAAGAACATGTCTTAAATTTTTTTGCAAATTTGAGAAACCAGATTTTCTTCTTTTAGAGACCAGTAAGACTAAGCCTGTAAATATAGAAAGAAAAGGAGTGACAGATGGGAAGGGGAAGGAAGGATGAGAGGAGGACAGCCTCTTCTTCTGGTTGTCCATGGGGAAACATAATTCTAGCCACTTGTAAGGCCCCTGGACAGACGGTGGGAACTTGGGTACCATGTAGAGGAATGGAGACAAAAATCCCCATAAAGAAGCCAGATCCGTACAGAGTCAGTGAACAAATTTATATATAATATGTGTCATCTTACCTTTAAACTAGAGATATTTGCAAAGGAGTTTCTCTTATTTCTTTCTAAATGTACAAAATAGATAATATGTGGATACTCTAACAATAAAAATAAGTTTAAAAAATTTGATATCTTTTGGAGAGTCCTCTCACCAGTCTGGGAGACCCACCAGCTGGCTGCGACAATTACTTTAACATTTGGGTTAAAGTATTTACTAAGATTATTACAATTTACATACACATTTTCTTTTGAAGATACAAGTGTAAACAACAAAATAGTTAAATTAGATAGTTAAATTAGTGTTAAAATTAGATAATACGTTTTCTTTTTTTATGACTATAATATTTCTATTTTAGAAACAGGTACCTATTTGTGTTACAGAATATAAAACTTGGCTTACACTCTATTAAAAAAAATAGCCATTATCCAAATTCATAAGAGCACACAACATGGGTATGTAGCTGATGTTTACCTGCCTCAGGCTGGATTTAAACTAAAAAACATATAATCCAAGTGGATCAGCAGGGATTAGAGTATATTGCTTGCTACAGAGTCCCCAGTATCCAGACATTGCCATCTTGGCAATTGAAGGCTTGCTTTTTAAGTTTGTGATTTTAATACAAAGCCTGGGCTCTCTACACTTAGCAAGCTGCAAGCTCTCTTGCCACACAGTTTGTGATGTATCCTAACTAGGTAGGGTTGGTGGGTGGTCTTCTCAACAATAAAAATGGGGAATCCAGCAGGCAAAGAATTTCCATTACCTTATAATGGGATTAAGCTTCAAAAGAATATATCCACTATCAAGAGCTCAGTGTGACAGCTGGGGTGAAGTGACATGATACCTGGCTTTTTACTGTACCAAGAAGCCTACTTAAAAATGATTGTGGAAGACCAAATTGTTCAGATTATAATGAACACCCAGGAGCACTTGAATATATTATGCAGAAAGATACAGGAATAATAGAGGTTACATATACATATATTTATCTTGATAATCTGAGGGATAGAATCTTGGAATGCAACAATTCTTCTCAAAAGAGGCCCGTCTATAAGAGAAGGGCCAAGAGGACAGCATTTGTTTTTCATAACTTGTGAGTAAAGTGGAGGTAAGAACAGAACAGAGAGTGCGTTCTTCAACTTTTTCTATCTTTCTATCTTTGATAAGAACTGGCAACATATTGATCCATAATAAACTTTTCTTTTTCCAATAGGGAGACAGGGGAGAAAGGAAGGGGTCAATGGCAGGGAGGGAGAGCAATGGCCCTCAAACAAAGTGTCCTTTCTTGCGGCATCCCATCTCTGAGCATGAGCTCAGGTTGTCCAGCGGGCACAGAGAGAGGCCTGGCAGCGAGTGGCTTGCATTCTGGGGTATGAGGATCCCTGGTAAATTCAGCAGCATGCGGTTTTTGGAAACCAGAACACAGCATTCGAATGCTGCAACCAAACTTACAAATAAAACAGCTATGTAACTACCGTCTAAAAGAAAAAAGGAAGAAGAGATCCCACTGTATTGAGAGGGCCTAAGCTTTCATAAAAGGCATCCATATAATCTTCTATTTTCTATTAGGACTTCTTAAGAGAATTCCCATTCAGTGACCATTTCTCTCATTAAAGGCACTGTCAGCGATGTGGTTGGAAGGGAGTGAATTTTAACTGCAGTGAAACCAAGATTAATTCCTTGGCACGTGTGGGGAAGAGGAGCCACATGGGAACTTACAGTGATTTCACCAGGCAGATAAGTATGAGTGAGCATTTCAACAGGAGGCATGCCCCAAAAACTCAGATTAGAAAATACATTTTCTAAAAACACACTTAGTAAAGAATCATCAACCTCATTGCCTCGATATGGATGACACCCAAATAATAAATCCCCCCCTTCAATTGATCTTCTGCATATCTGTCACACTTCCAGCTGCAGGCTGGACATACGTATTTCCAAACATTTCCTTGTTTTAAACTGGGAGCAAACATTTCATTGTTTTAAATTGAATTCATGTGTCTTTTAAAACTTGACCCTTATTCTGGGCTTTCTCAGAAACTCATGCTCAAAAAATTATAGTCTCCCTTCCTTTTCATCCATGATCAGGTTTCTCATCCTGTTCCTACTTATAGCACTCCCACCTCATCCTCGATGCAAGCTTGCCTTCACCATCTCATTACTTCCTCTGAGAACACCCTGCTCTCACCTGCCAGATGTAGCTTCTGACGCACACTTCCGATTGCTTCAACTTCAAAATCTTCCAAAGAAAGACTTCCTACAGCAGCAGTTCTCAAAACAATATTCCTTCACCACCAATGCATCTTGTGCTAAGAATAAAGAGCAAAGCTGTAAAAGCTTTACACTTTAAAAGTTGAAATGATCCATGGTTGACTTACTGTAATGTCCTTCTCATTTATTGCATTCCAACAGAAAACAAGTTGAAATACCCATTGTCACACAGGCATTAGATGTCACTTGCCCGTAGGAGGGTGCTGCATGCACAAGTGTCCCTCTCCATGCGAGGTAAATTATTCTCTTCAACGTCAAACATTTTGTGCCAAAGAGGTTGGGGAGAGCTAAAGGTTAATCTGCTGGCTTTGGACCACCTCCTTGGCATGTCCAGCAGCTCACTCTGGAATGTAGGAGATCTTGGCACCTATTGTTTTAGAAACATCAAAATTGAGACAAATAGAGTTTCACTTTAACATGTTTTTAGACTAAAACCAGATCTATACATTGTATAAAGATGTAAAATTTCCTTGTGATTCTCGGATCTGAAGCTATGGACATTGAAGCTGCTGAGGCGCTGACCCTTGTGCTTGGCTCTGAAGGTGACGTTCTTGTGTTTCCTTTGTCCCTCGGACTTTGCTGTGCCACTGTGCAGAAAGGACCAAACTGCTGCCTCTCAAAGGCCTGCTTACAAGATTAGCTCTTGGCTGGTGTCCGGGAACTCAGACCTCAGGAGGATTTCCATTATCCTCAGAACCGGTATGAGGAACTCACTGTGGCTAAACTGCTCACACGATTTGTTCATACTGAAGATGTGCTTCCCTTTTGGAAGCCTGAAATCTTGGTCTGTCTGGGCAGAAATTACTTATGTTAAAGAAAAAGTTCAGTCAACTTAAATTTGATAGTTTATTTCAGCAAAGGATTCGTGAATCAGGCAGCGCCCTGAGCCACTAAAGGTGGTAGTATTTCCAGTGACATTTTGTAGGCCAGATACCTAGAAGCAATCACCAAACTGACTACGGCTAAGCGTCTGCCTTGGCTCATTGTGGGGTAAGTTGTGTTGTGATGAGGTGGCAGCCTGTGTAACTGACAGAAGCATGAGAGCTATGACTGGCTCAAACTCAGCTGTGTGTTACAAGAACATACTCTTAAGTTAGGCTTTTAGTTTGCTTACATACAACTTTTGAGTTAGGTTTTAGCTTGTTATATAGAGGCTCAAGGTACAGAGGCAAACTTATGCCAAATTTAGCCTAATCTCTCTATGACCAGCCTCAGTAAAGATCTTGGGTGTCAAGTCCCTAATAAGTTTCCCTAGGATAGGACACTTGTAAGCTTGTACCTGGTTCCCCTTTTCCCTTGGTTGACCTTGTTCTGTGTCCTTTCACTGATACAATTCTAGCCATGAATATGACTACCCACTCCTGTGAGTCCTCCTAGAGAATTACTAAACCAGGGGTGCTCTCAGGAAGCTCCCTGCCCTACCACAGCCACCACTGCCAGTTCTTTCAAAGGTTATAGTGTTATTTCTGAAACAATGTCATGAGTGTGCTTTGTTTTTTTCAAGAATTTAAAATTTAGTATTCAAAAAACCATAATCTCGGCCAAGAAGAATTAAATCATACAGGTTTCAAGTTGCAGGGTAGTGACTATTTTCCCACGTAGTGCTGAGGACCATCTGAATTCGCTCTCTTGAGCTGCTCTGAGCAGTCCCTCTCTCCATGTAGTTAAGAATATGGGTTTTCCTAAAGAGAGGCCTGACTTTTGCTGTCAGCTTCTGGGAAGTGATTCATATCATACCAGATAGGAGTCTGCTTTGGGCAGGGGCAGGTCACACCAGACAGAAAAGCTAGTGATTTAAGGAGGCCTCGTTAGGTCAGGTGTTATCCGCTGACCTGGAGGCTGAGTCCAACCACGTGGGCAATCGATCACATCTACATAATGAAGCCCCAAGAAAAACTCTGGATGCTGAATTTGGGCACGTTTCCTTGGTTGGCAAGGTTCCTTGTGTATTTTCCCACATCAGTCCCAGGAGGGGGTCATGTTCTAGAGCCACAAAAGAGGACAATGGAAGCTTCATGTCTGGAAGTCTTCTAGATTTGACTTGATGTGTCTCTGCCTTTGGCTTAGTTTGATTTTTATTCTGTATAATAAACCATCAGGGTAATAGCTTTCAGGGAGCTCCGAGTGTCCCTCAATCATCAAATTATTGTAAGGAAGAATAAAGGTGAGGTAGGGGCGGTTTGGAATGTGATTATGGAAAGCCTGTGAGCAGCATTCATTACAAAAACTGTCTGCAGGGCGGCGCCTGTGGCTCAAAGGAGTAGGACACCGGCCCCATATACTGGAGGTGGTGGTTTCAAACCCAGCCCCAGCCAAAACCTGCGAAAGACAAACAAAAAAAACTGGCTACAAACAAGGGGCAGTGGGTACAATGGCTTTCCCATTACAGATGTCAAGATAGCTGTGATTCAGAAACCCTGGAGTAGAAAGAAGCTCGAGGAACATTACTCTAAACAAGGTATTGTACCAGAATATGTTTCTGCTTGGTCAGTTTTCAAAGAATAGCCATAGATACTTTTGCGCCTGGTACATTTCAATTCAGCTAAGGTAAAGGAAAATCCAAAGTCCTTAAGGATTTTGAATGACCTTAAGGTCATTTTAAATGACCCATTTTGTTTGATAAGAAATAGGTTATTTACTATTTTTTCTCCTTAGAGACACCTGTTATAAATGAATATAATACTTCATGGCCACTGAGGCTGCATCATGATAGCTCTCTGACCTGAGGACACATGTGAAACAATGTGTCCTAATAATCACATGTTCTGGAGCAAAACTGTTTTGATATACAGGTGTGTGGGCTAGAAAATAATATAAATCCTTACTTCTGAGGCAGACTTTTAGTTCTAAGACTAAACACCTTTAAAAGTGTTTATTTTCTAAAGATAACACCAAAGTAAGGTTTCTTATGAAAACAATATACTTAACAGTAGATTTAGAAACCTATAGTTTGTTTCCTAAGCACCTCTGAATAATTTTGGGAAAAGAAGAATTCCATAAACTTCTTTATGTGAATTCAAGAATTTTAAAGTTTAGAAGTTCTAAGAAATAGACGGGAGAAGGGAGTTTCTACATCTTACTGCGAAGTAACTAGATCAAGGTTCTAAGTTTCCTAGTATAAGTTGTAATAGGAAATAATCATTTTCAGACACTTTTGTGGATTTTTTAATATCCAATCAGTGCATTTTATCTTCTACTTAGGTTTTTTTCATCTTCCAAGCAGCAGACTCTTTAGAAAGTGTGAGCATGTATGCAAGAGGAAATCAGACAATGAACTCAAAAGAAAGGATTGCATTTCCTTTTCTGGTTTTTCAGAAGAGAAAGGTTTCTGGGTGGTTGGGAGTAGGGAGAAGTTAGGAAAAGCAGGAAGATATTCTCCTAATGCTAGCATGGACAGAAGTAACTCTTTCTGTCCCAAGACAGTGATGATTAGATGAATTGCGAGTTTTTTAAAAACTAAGTTGACTAACCTAATTTTTATTAATTTAAGCTTTACCTTCTAAAAGGCCTTTATATTTCCACAGATGATTGTAATTGTAGATGTAATCTTCTCTTTCCATTTTGATGTTATAATATGTCTGGTTTAAGCTCATTTAACTCTTTTTAAGGTGGTTTTAGTCTTTGCTTTTCGGGAAAGCCTTACTATTTTCTACTTTATTTCTCTCTATCCAGACTTGCCTTCGGCTGCCATTCATTTTTTTCTCTTCTGTTCATAAATATCAACCTGGACAATTTCATTTTCCATTTTTGACTTTTCATGTCCATATGTCAAAAAAAATGCCTCTTAAGGGCAAAAATTTTCTTGTGACATTTTCTTGCTCTATTCATCGCCTTTTCAGAGCCTAGAATAGTGTCTAGGTTGTGGCGAGAGCTCAAAAATTGGTTAATTAATGAGTATTTCCACTTTAATTAAATTAAAACAAAGCTAATGTCTTTGATCTTCATTGCTATAGGCAAAATGATTATTACTGTGGTTGTTACACCATTCAAGTCGTTAAGTATGTTGTTGATGAATTGGATTAGAATCTGAATTTGGAGTACGACTTTTAAAAAAAGAACTGTAATCTAAATCTAATTAATAATGTAGAGGCAGCGTGCAAGAAGCTTTTCCCTGGACATGCAGAATTTTCAAAACCATTTCTTTTGCTTATAGATCTTCCATTCATTTAAGAGAACTTCGCAAGTCATAACTAGAAAGTTGGATGGACTGGAACCAAATATAGCATATTGTCCTCAATATTTTCTAATAGGCTAGTAGAGTAACCAACATGCTTCCACTTTAAATATATGTATATTTAAATATATATATATAATTTTATATATATAATTTTGTGTATATATAATTTTGTGTATATATATATGTTATATATATGTATTATCATTTGACAGAATCAGTGTCTGGATGTTACATAGTATTACATAGTCTCTCCTGAGACTCTCCGGTTTCAAGATGCTGTGGCATTTCCCATTTCTCTTGGGAAGAATATGGTGTTAATAAGCTGTGACTAATAACCAAGCTGCAAAAAGACTGCTCTGCCCTTTTCCCATTCATTTCCCACAAGACAAATTACACATACTGTAGCAAGGATAGAAGAAAAATTACATATATTGCAAATTCCCATGAGAAATCTTTCTTTGTCTAGCAATTTTATATATTTGCTTCTTGAAGTTTCTTTTAGAGATAGAAAAAAAGCTTGTCTTGTGTCCAAATGAGGTTGAGGATGTTATGATTCAATGTCACCCTTGAACCTACCTCAGATGAACTAAGAACTATAATTGGATGTCACTTGGGGTTTTTGGTTTCTGTTCCAAAAAGGGTAATGAAACAAGTTGGAACATATTTCTCCATTGAGATGATTGCTTGGTAATGCCCCTTAAGCTTGTCTATGAGTTGTAGGCAAAGACCTCTGTTTGCCCGAGGACCAGGTAAGCTAGATTAATTCAGCTGTCTAGGCGCTTGGACTTTTAATGAAATATCACATTTGCTGGAGGACTGTAGATGGTATATGTAATATCTGGCTTTTGCTTAGGATTCTTCATTAGACAATAAAGTAGTAAAACTTTTTTGAATGGTCTCTGCCTCTTAATATCCTAAAACTTTTGTCTCAGTTTAATGGACCTAAGCAAAGTAAGGTCTAATTAGAGAAATGTCTGCCCCCAATTTACACAGGTTTTAAGACACTAAAAGAACGCATCACTTCCCCTTGTAGATCACATGTATACATGGAACCATTATATGTAGACTAAGCATGATATGCCATTCTGAGCTCTGGGCCGCATACCCACATACCCAACATCTCCATCTTCACATAAATAAAATGAAGATTTTTGATAGATATTAATGAAACATTGGCATTGTTTATTTATCTTCTAGCCATGTTGGATTCTGAAAGAGATGTATTAAAGTCTCTCAGCATAAAGGTAACTTACCGTATTTTCTTGATTAGACGTATCTCATAGTTTTTTTAACATGAATTTAGTTACCATGCTGTCTGATGCATGGACTTCTGACTGCAATATTTGCTTCGTAGTAATGACTTTTAGAATAATGTATCATCTCTTTGTCCTACTTAGTTTCTTATATTACATTTTGAATATTACTACCAATCCTCCTTTTTGTTAAATTTAAAACTCTCAGCATCTCTTTGACCATCTTTATATTTTCTAAATCTATTTATCATATTAATTGTTTATTATAAATAATAAATAACACTTTAAAACCCAATTTGACATACTGCCCCTTTCATAAAATAAATAAATTAATTTATATTTAGTGGTTTTACTTCTTTAATATGTCTATGTAATACTATTTATCTTAGCTTTTTTTCTTTTTTCTTTCTTTCTTTTTTTTGCAATTTTTGGCCGGGGCTGGGTTTGAACCCACCACATCCGGTATATGGGGCTGACACCCTACTCCTTGAACCACAGGCACTGCCCTTTATCTTAGCTGTTTTATGGGCGTGATAAAAAGTTATGAAACATTTCAAAAATGCATGTGCCGTCCATGTGAAGGAGTCATGCCAGACTTGTGTGATGTTATTTCAGTTTTGATATAAAAGCTGCCACAGGGTCAACTGTCTTTGAGTTTTCGTTTTCAAAATTAAATTCTGCTTTCTTTTCCCAGGGCTGTTCTCTTGCTCTTCTTGAGCTAGAAACCTGGGCATTAACTCTCATTCTGGCCTCATCCTCTCAGCCACATCCAGTCTTTCAACAAGTCTTGTAAATCCTGTCTCTAAGTATCTGTCCACTTCTCCCCACATCCACTGCTCCCACTCCAGCCTGAGAAAAGCTCACCCTTACCCTAGTTAACTATAGTAACCTCAGTTGATTCCCTATTCTCCAGTAAGGAAAGGAAATACATAACACTCTGAAAGTTCTTATATGAAATTCTTCTTTGTATTTGTCTTATTCCCCATTAAAACGTTTTCCACACAACCTTTTAAAAAACTAATAATATTATTATTTCCAGAAATTTAGGAGGCATAAGTGTTTTTTGTTACATGGATGAATTATTTGGTGGTAAAGTCAGGACTTTTAGTGTACCCATTACCACAATCGTGTAAAATTGAACCCTGCAGGTAATTTTTGATACCTCACACTCCTCCAATCCTTCTCTTTTCTTAGTTTCCAATGTCTGTTGTATCATTTTATGTTCAATAACCCATCATGTGAGAACACGTGATATTCCTTTTTTCATTCCCGAGATATTCCACTTAGGATAATGGTCTCGGGGTCCACCCAGTTTGCTATTAAAGGCATTGTTTCATTCCTTGTTATGGCTGAGTAGTACTCTAGGATGTTTATATACCATATTATTTTCTTTATCTATTCATTATCAGATGGGCACTTACGTTGATTCCATATCTTTGTAATTATAATGTGCTGTGATAAATATTCAGGTGCAGGTGTCTTTTTGGTATAATGACTACTTTTCCTTTAGGTAGATAACAAGTAGTGCAATTGCGAGGGCTCATTGGGGTGGCTGCCCTACCTCAGAAGCACCTGTCATGCCCAGCATTCCACATAGTCTGAGGCTCACTTTCTTCCTGCTGAAATGAAGCAGTGTTTTTCTGTGCCCCAGGACAAAAGCTCCCACCTTCTTTGTGGAAGGGTGGGGCCAGAAGTCCTCTCCCTAAACCTCAAGCTGTCTGTCCCTTTGTGAGGAGCCTACCCTCCATGGAGCAAGTTACTGACACAACTACACCTCCCTTGCTGAAGCATTTCGGCCACAGCCCAGCCTTCTAGCTCAACACAAAATGGGTTGGTCTGCCACCACTGCTACTGCTGCAGCTAAGCCAGGGTGGGAGCTGGGAATCTGGGTGTTTTTGTGCCGTGAACAACTTTTAAGTCCTATAGTGTCCTAACTCTGCTAATCTTATCAAAAGAAACCCACTCCTCCTGTTGCAGGCTCAAAATTCATCTGCCCTTCTCTTATCTGAACTTTCTTCTAGAGCAAGAGAGCCCTCCATTCCTCATCATCATAGTTAGCACTTGACTCAGGGAGGCTTCAGAGCAAGTTTGACAGCTTGGTCTCATCCCATCCCCTCAGGACTCAAGTACATCATCCGGGGTCATGATCTCTGGAGATTACCTAACTTACTCCACCACAACTGGCACATGAGCACTCTTGCAAAGATCTAAAGTCCAAACAACCCAAATTTCCAGTAACACCACAGAGGACACCAACTTACATGAGCCAAAAGGCGGCATTCATCTCCTTCTCCTCACTGAGCAGCAGAGTTCTTGGCATCAGAGAACAGGTGAACTGCAAAGCTATTTCACTTGAGCTGAAAGAAAAGTTTCCAGGTGAAAGAGACCAGCATATGAATGCTGGTAATATAAAAAGACAAACTGTTTCAACATCCTCAGAGGATCACACTGGCTTTCCAACAGTGGACTCAAACCAAAAAGAAATTTTTGAAATATCAGATATAGAATTCGAAGTATGAATTGCAAATTGGCACAATGGGATTAATGAGAAAGTTGAAAACCAATACAAAAAAAATGCTTCAGAACATGAATGAAAAAATGATTAAAGAGATAAGTAAAAGAAAACATAATGTAACTGGAAAAAAGTCATTTAGGGAAATGGAAAATATGATGGGAAGTTTTAACAAAAGACTAAACCAATCAGAAGATAATTTTAGAGATTGAAGGTGGGCTTTTGAATTAACCCAGTCAATCAAAAATGAAAACAAAAACTAATGAACAAAATATTTCGGAATTATAGGACCATATAAGACAACCAAACATAAGAATTATAGGTATCCCTAAGGTAGAAGAAAAAGCAAACAGCATGGAAACCTACTTGAAGGAATAATGAAGGAAAATTTCCCTGGTCTTGGTAGAGATTGAGATACCCAGATAAAAGAAAGTCATCAAATTCCTGGAAGATTCATTGCAAACAAGATATATTTAAGGCACAAAGTTATCAAACTGGTCAAAGTCAAAATGAAAGAGAAAATCCTGCAAGCTCTGAGGTGACAGCACCTTACAAAGAAAAGTCCATCAGTCTAACAGGAGCCTTTCCAGAGGAAACCTTACAAGCCAAAAGGAAACAGGGTCCTCATCTTCATCTCAACAGAATAACTATCAGCCAATAATTTTTCATCCTGCAAAACCAAGTTTCATAAATGAAGGAGGAATAAATTCTTTCCTGGATAAGCAAAAACTAACAGATTTTGTTACCAATAGACCTGCTCTATGAGGAATCCTTAAAAGTGTTCAGTATGTTGAACACAATTGATGTCCACCAGTGTAAAAACAACAAAAGTAAAAACTCACAACTCTTATAAAACAAAAGGGTGAAAATAAAGCAATTATATAAAAATCAACACAATCAGTGGAACAGTATCTTATATATCAATATTAACATTAGCTGTAAATGGTCTAAATGTCCCATTTAAAATACATAGATTGAGAGAATGGTTAAAAAACACAACCCAAATACCAAGCATATGCTATCTCCAAGAAATACATTTAACTTCTCATAGACTCAAGATAAAAAGGTAGAACAGAAATTTCATGCAAATAGAAACCAAAAGTGAGCAGCAGCAGCTATTCTTATATCAGATAAAATATACTTTGAATCAACAATAGTAAAAGGAAAGATGATCATTACATAATAATAAAGGGATTGGTACAACAATGAGATACAATAATCTTAAATATATACACACCTAACACAGGAGCTCCTGGATTCATAAGACAATACTACTAAACTTAAGGAAAGAAATAAATAGCAAGATTACAATATCTTGGGACTTCAACACTTCACTGGCAAAAGTAGGCAGATCATCAAGGCAGATATCAACAAGAAATATTGGACTTAAGTGAAACTCTAGAACAGTGGTTCTCCACCTGTGGGTCGTGACCCCTTTGTAACAATGAAAATACATCCTGCATGTCAGATATTTATATTATGGTTCATAATAGTAGCAAAATTACAGTTATGAAGTAGCAATGAAGATAGTTTTATGTTTAGGGGTCATCACAACATGAGGAACTGGATTGCAGCATTAGGAAGGTTGAGAACCACTCACAGCTCTAGAATAAATGGACCAAAGAGACATTTATAGAACACTCTACCCCAAAGCTGCAGAGGATACATTCTTCTCATCAGCACATAGAACATTCTCCAAAATAGATCATATGTTAGGTCACAAAACAAGTCTCAAAAGATTTTAAAAAATCAAAATCATACATTCAGGTACATTCTCAGACCACAGTGGAATAAAACTATAACTCAATCTCAAGAGGAACTCTGAAAGCTACACAAGTATGTGGAAACTAAACAATCTGAAATCAAGATGGAAATAAAGAAATTTTTCTAATTGAACAACAATGGTGATACAGTTACTAAAATCTCTGGGACACAAAAAAAGTAGTGCTAAGTGGGAAGTTCATAGTACTAAATACCTACTTCAAAAAGACAGAAATATCACAAACTAATCTCCTACCATCTAGGAACTAGAAAAAGAACAAATCAAACCTGAAGCCAGCAAAAGAAAAGAAATGACAAAGATCAGAGCAGAGCTAAACAAGATTGAAACCCCAGAAACAATACAAAAAATCAATGAAACAAAAAGTTGGTTATTTGAAAAGATCCACATAAACTTCAAAAAATACAAAGCTGATCATATTGTTTACCCTATCCAAAGTCCATTAATAGTTTCCATTTCCATATAGAATGGATTCTCAAAGCTGTCATTAATGCCTCTTACCATATTAGTTCCTTTATTAGAGGGGAATAAAGTTTTTTTCTCGAATCGAGCAAGTAAATTTGTTTTACTGCCTTATTTTAAGAGGGTCTTAAAAGAAAAGTTCTGGTTCTCTGAAAACTTCTTATTCTTTTACAGGAAAAGAGATTATCATCTATTAAAAGATCCATTAGCCTTAGAAGTAGTTGACTTCACACTTAATAGAGTAGATAAAAGAAGGTGAGACGGAAACTTGTCTGGCTAGCTCATACACATCCAACTTTCCTCTCTTGCCTGCCAACAAAACAGAGGATATAAAAGTCAAGTTAAATATTTAATATCCCAGAATCCTTTTTAAACCAGAGGGTGGCTATATGACATAGGTTTAGCTAATAAAGTCTAAGTAGAAATGTGCTGGGGGAATTTGGGGAAAAGATTCTCATAAAAATATCTGTCATTAATAGCGTTATTCCCCTAATCCTGCTCTTTCTGGTAGGAATTCAAATGTGTAGCCTGGAGCTATGAAAGTCATATTGCCATTGGGGAGAGGCTGAATACCACCCTGGCATCACAGAACCACTAAATCAATATCAGCAGCTGTCTAACTCCAAATTTCTAATTGAGTGAAATTAAATTTGATTTTTTTAAGCTATTATTTTCTTCTACATGCAGCCAAAAGCATTCCTACTGTAACATGAGAAGGGAACTGAAACAAGATCTCTAGCAGATGGTGGATTTCATCATTCAGATGATGATTCAACTACATAATTATTGATACCTTACTATTCAGCATACTATTCAATCATTTTAGCGTAGTTTTAAATTTTGGTAGTTTAGTACATAGAAATGCTTCAAACTTACAAATAAGAAAACTTGAAAGGATTCATTGCTTTCATTTCTTCTACAGATATTTGATTTTGTCAATACTGAATAAATTTGCTTTTAATTCCACTTATTCTTTTAATGTTTGTCAACTTTAATCAGAAGGAGTGAAACAAGAAATCAAAATTGAAAGCCTTTTCGTGAAAAGTCATAGTTAAATAAATATATGTGAAATTGAAATATAATTAAATTTTCAAATGAGGCTCATTGCCAGTTATCATTTGTGCTTCTGAAGTTATTAAAGCTCACACTTGATCTTAGCCAAAAGGCCGAGAAGCGATGTTATTAAAGCTCAAAGTTGCAGGGTGACTTCTGAGAGATATTGTATACATGTGCCAGGCATTGTGGTGAGTACTGGGATAAAAAGGTAAATGAGACGGATATAGCTCCCAAGTTTAAGTAGTTTATAATCTAATGTAAGGCTTCCCTATCTCAGTCGTGCACTAAATTGTAGCATAGATTAAAAAAACTCCATCACACACAGTTCTCGCCCCCACCAGGGATTGTGATTGTATTGTTCTGAGTAGGAAGTAGGCATCAGCATTTTAAGCTCCCTGGTGATTCTTATGTCCAGTCGTAATTGAGAATCACTAATTTAGTGGGTAAGCATTCATGTTCATTTCCAACTAAACTTACATAAGCCTTTCCAAGATGGGTCCCTTTATGAAGTAGAATAGAATAGAATGTGGTTGAGAAAACTAATCAGTCATCCTTTTGCAGCAAGGCTTCAATTGGCAATTAATTACCATATGTGAAATGTCCATAATGTTCTTGCTCAAGGTTTTTCTGGGTAAATAATGGATGACCTTTACCTGTGAGAGTTTGTGTTTGAAGTCATTCTGCAATGCAGGGTTCCACACAATGCTGTCCCTAATAAGTCCTCTTCTCTAAGGATGGTAATGGGCAGTCCAGGGAAATATAGTCTTGTTACTGGCTTGTTCTTACCATCTGCTCCTCCACTTCTAAAATTGGAACAGAAGAGAGTGGTTAAAGATTTCCACTACTATATTTCATTTATTTGAGGTTGATTATTTCCTACATTGCATTATAAGTGAAAGGGATGAAAAGGCACTGGATAAAAAATTATATGTCACTTTCTTCTTAAGTTATTTACAAATGAGTAAGAGATGTGAAATGACAAAAATTATAAACAAATTTTTAAATATGCTGGTTGTTTCACATGAACATAGTTGTTTATGCAGTAAGTATTTATTGAGCACCTGCTTGGTGCCAAGTATTTCTCTAGACATTGGGGAGCAACATAGAAAAGGCACTTTTGTTCAGGACCTTGAAGTGCAAGGGTGTAATTCTCTCTTGTCAGAATATTTTGCTTAAAATACATAATTACTCCATGAAATATATTTTTATGAAACTTCTTTTTAATAGTTTATGAGTAGTTTTTTTTTTTTTAGAGACAGAATCTCACTTTATCGCCCTCGGTAGAGTGCCGTGGTGTCACACAGCTCACAGCAACCTCCAACTCCTGGGCTTAAGGTGTTTCTCTTGCCTCAGCCTCCCGAGTAGCTGGGACTACAGGCATCCGCCACAATGCCCGGCTAGATGAGTAGTTTTTTAAAATCATTTTTTATTTCAAATCAAAAGATATTTGTTTTGATTGTGAGGCAAAATAGACCATGCGTTCTGATTCTTTAAGAAAAAAACTAAAATACAAATATGCAAAAAGAGGAAAAGTTTAAATTTAAAAACTCATAATCCTAGAATTAACCATGCATAATATTTTGACATATTTTGTAGACATTTTTTTCATACACATAAACAGTTCAGAAAATGATATCATATTACTATAAAGTAGGTTAACACATTTACAATTTAAAGTACACATTCACTAGTCAAATTATGCTATTTTGGTACAAAGCATATCCAACTATTTTACAAAGAAAAATTTCTAAAGCAATATCCTTGTCAAAAGGAACAGAAATTGGTGCAGTTTACTTTTAACATGAAGAATTTAAGAATTCAGGTAACAATACGGAGCTGGATATTCTTCCAAAACATAGAATAACCAAACCTCTTAGAGGTGGCACTAAGGTTCCAGAATTAAAAGATTTTTCAGGTTTCAGATGAATTTGTTGATTAGGTAATTCTGTTATAGCCTCAACTTCAGACTTTCTCTTAACTGTTCCATTAATATGACTCCGTTTCCCATTTTATGACTTTGTACATCACCTCCCACTTACAACTCAATAGTTCTCAATAATTCTTTCCCCTAAATACATATTATACCTATTTTAATGCCACCCACAGTCTGACTTGCTATAGCACTACTAACATCAAATTATTTCTAAAACACACATAGGTGTGCATAAATCCTAATAGAAACATTTCCACATAATATATGAATTATATGTATATTTTTATAACATTCACATACATTTACATTTCCCCATGATTTGACTGCACTTTTGTATTTTCAGCCAATGGAAACTGGTTCTACATATGGGACTTTATAATGCGGTCTAATGAACTTTCTTCACTAATCCGTCCTCACAATCAGAATAAGTGTAGCGTGTGGTTTCCAACTTTTGGGAAGAGTTGGAAATTGCTGTCATGTATTTCTTTGTTATATTTTTGTCATGTATTTTTATCTCTAATGGCTGATAAGTAAAAGTAATAGAATTGGATCTGTTACAAAAACAATAAGCAAAACAAAAAAATGAAGAAAGATTCTGAATGATAGGGAAGTTTGGAGATTGCTTTAGATGCCTTCAAGGAAATGATCAAGGATTCAGAAGGTAGAGATAATCTGGCATTAGGGATGGATGTGTGGATGTCTTTTCATTTTAGGAAGGGTTCCAATTGCAACTTGTCACAGCAGCTGGAGGGAGGTCATGACATGAGGAAATTGTTTTATTGTTTGATATAAGTGACATTCAGCTAGACTATCTGAGTAGTCTTCAGAGTAGGAATATTTGAGTCCGGAGGGCACCCAAAGACTTTCTGAGGGCACAGATTGTTTTAAGGGAATTCAGTTTCTAGAGTCTTTTTTTTTTTTTTTTTTTTTTAGACAAAGTATAACTTTGTTGCCCTCGGTAGTGTGCTGTGGCGTCACAGCTCACAGCAACCTCGAACTCTTAGACTTAAGTGATTCTCTTGCCTCAGACTCCCAAGTAGTGGGACTATAGGCACCTGCCACAATGCCTGGCTATTTTTTTAGAGGCGAGGTCTCGCTCTGGCTCAGCCTGGTCTTGAACTCCTGAGCTCAGGTAGTCCACCCATCTCAACCTCCCAGAGTGCCAGGATTTCAGCATTCTGTGGACACACTTTCCTGAAATTGATCTGCCTTAGTAATGTCCAGAGGTAAGGTCAGTTCTTCTTCTTTCACAATTATTCTTCACTTACTTTGCTCCCACCCAAACTGAATCTTTTTTGAAGGTGTAAAGCCTCCAGGTTTCTAAATAAGAGGAACATATAAAAAGATGGTATCTTTAAGTGTACTGGATCAAGGCACCCTAAAAGAAGACTTATCTTTCCTTTTTTGTTTTCTTTTTAAGACCAAGCCTCACTCTGTTGCCCTAGGTAGAGTGCCATGGTGTCATCATAGCTCACAGTAACCTCAAACTCCTGGGTTCAAGGAATCCTCTTACTTTAACCTCCCAAGTAGGGGACTACAGGCACTAGCCACAATGCCCATAGAGTTCTCTAAGGATTCTGGTTATTAAGGTTTAATAACCAGAATCCATAGAGAACTCTAACATATTAGCAAGAAAAGAACAAGTGATCCCATCTCAGTGTGGGCAAGGGACTTGAAGAGAAACTTCTCTGAAGAAGATAGGCACAGGGCCTATAGACACATGAAAAAATGCTCACCATCCTTAATCATCAGAGAAATGTAAATCAAAACTACTGTGAGATATCATCTAACTCCAGTAAGATTAGCCCATATCACAAAATCCCAAAACCAGAGATGTTGGCATGGATGTGGAGAAAAGGGAACGTTTCTGCACTTCTGGCGGGAATGCAAACTAATACCTTTTGGAAAGATGTTTGGAGATCACTTAAGAATCTAAAAATAGACCTGCCTTTTGATCCTTCATTCCTCTATTAGGTATATATTCAGAGGACCAAAAATCACTTTATAACAAAGATATTTGCACCAGAATGTCTATTGCATTCCAATTCATAATTGCTAAGTTATGGAAGAAGCCCAAGTGCCCATTGACCCACAAATGGATTAATCAATTGTGGTATATGTACACCATGGAATATTATGCAGCCTTAATAAACGATGGAGACTTTACCTCTTTTATGTTTACATGGATGGAGCTGGAATATATTCTTCTTAGTGAAGTATCTCAAGAATGGAAGAAAAAGCATCCAATGTACTCAGCCCTACTATGAAACTAATTTATAAGAACCCACACTTCCATATGAAAGCTATAACCCAACTATAGCCCAAGATGAAGAGGAAAGAAGAGAGGGAAGGGAGGGGAGGGGGAAGGATGGGAGCAGGGAGGGTAATTGATAGGACCATACCTATGGTGCATTTTACAAGGGTACATGTTAAATCTACTAAGGGTTAAATACAATATCTTAACACAATAACTAAGAAAATGAGGTGAAGGTTATGTTAACTAGTTTGATGAAAGTATTTCAAATTGTATATAAAACCAGTGCATTGTACCCCATAACTGCATTAATGTACACAGATATGATTTAATAAAAAAAAGTCTTAAGGGTGGAGCCTAAAAGTCTAATTAGACAACATTAAGAATAAATGTCTTAATAGCAAGCATAATGAGTAATTTCAGACGAACATAAGGAACAATTTACCTAGAGCAATTCTGTTTCAGAAAAACAAGGATATAGATCTGGCATAGTATTTGTTATGGAAACTTTTCCCAACAAGGTGTAGTGAGAAAGAGCATTGAAACAGGAGTCTTAAGACTTAGTCCCAGGGAGGAGGGAGGGCAATTGGCAAGATCTCACCTAATGTGCAGAACGTGAGTGAGGGTGTGCAGCACATCCCCTGGGTGAAAGGCTCAACTGCAACTTGAACTTTATATTAGAATTGAAAACAATGTAACCTAAACATTTGTGCCCTCCTATGAATTTGAAATAAAAAACGAGAACAACAACAAAAAAATTTCCTTCCAGCAGATCCCCACCTGTATAGATGAGTATTTGATTTCTAGCCCAACAGCTGGGCATGACCATTCTTAATCTTGGCCAGTTGCCACTGTGGCTTTGTGGATTGTCCTCTGTGCCCGAGTCTGTTTGGGGCTGCGTGCTGTTTTGCCTCCTTGTCTGTCATAATGCCAACACACACTACGTTGATCATCACAGCTGGACAGTAAGTCACAGAATCACAAAATGTGACTCCCCCAACATTCTTCCATTTCAAGAGTGTTTTCAGGTCCTTTTTATTGCAATAAAATTTAAAAATCAACTTGCCAATTTCTATGAAAGCAACTTCCAGGAATTCAATTAGGACGACATTGCATCTAAAAACCAATTTGGGGTGGAATTGACATATCAACAGCACTGATTTCAACTCATTGGGGTAAATACCCAGATGTGGGATAGCTGGATTACAGGGTAGTTCTCTTTCTAGTATTTTGAGGAACCTCCATACTGTTTTCCATAGTAACTGCACCATTTTATGTTCCCACCAATTTCTCCACATCCTCGCCAATACTTGATGACTTTTGTTCTTTTGGTAATGGCCATCCTAATAGGTGTGAGGTGGTATTTTATTTTATTTTGATTTGCATTTCTCTGATAGCTAGTAACATTAAGCCATCAGTCATGAATTTGACATTTTTAAATATCTATTGGTTATTTTATATGTCTTCTTTGGAGAAATGTTTCTTTAAATCCTTAGCTCAATTTTAATTTGTTTTTATTAAATCATTTGTACATAGATCATACATATATTTACACAATTATGGGATTAGTTGTGTTGATTATTTGTACAAATTGGAGTGCTTACATGCTACTAATCAACATAGCTTTCACCTCATTTACCCAATTACAGCATTAAGATATTTGTGTTCTACACCTGATAGATCCAACTTGTACTTGCAATATGCTCCATAGGTGAGGTCCCCCCACTAACCCTCCCTCTATCAACCCCCTTCCCTTCCTCTCTCCCCCCTTCCCTCCTTCATCCTAGGCTATAGTTGTGTTTCATTTCTCATATGCAAGTGTCAGTGATTATAAATTGGTTTCACAGTAGTACTGAGTACATTGGATATTTTTTTCCATTCCTGAGATACTTCACTAAGAAGAATATTTTCCAGCTCCATCCATGTAAACACAAAAGAGGTAAAGTCTCCATCTTTTTTTTAATGCTGCATAGTCTTCCATGGTGTACATATACCACAATTTATTAATCCATTCATGGGTCGATGGGCACTTAGGCTTCTTCCATGACTTGGCAATTATGAATTGAGCTGCGATCTTCATCTCTTCTTCATTGTGCTAGCTAGTTAGGATCTCCAGCACAATGTTGAAAGGAAGTGGTGAAAATGGAAATTCTTGCTTTGTCCTCAATTTTAGAAGTGAAATATTCAACATTTCATCATTAAATTTGATGTTAGCTCTAAGTATTCACACATGTCCTACATCAAATCAGGGAAATAGTAATAGTCAATCAAAACCATTCTATTTTTAGTGTGCTGAGAGTTCTCATGAGTTGATTTTGTATTTTAAGAAATGCTTTATTAATTTGGTGCATTATATTAATTTTCAAATGCTAAACCTACCTTGCATTTGAGGGGTAAATCCCACTTACGATAACTGTTGAATTGGATTTGATTTTTTTAAAAGGATTTTTATGACTATGTTTATCAGATATTGGTCTATAATTTTCTTTTCGGGTTATTTTCAGTTTGGGGCTCATATAAATAATTCTTCTAGAAACATTCTTGAATATTTCTTTTGGTATAACAAATATACCTTTAAGTTGTGTACCTTGTAGCAAACTTTCTGGGTCTTAGGGTGTGTGTAAATACTGCCCACATGGTTGTGCCATTCCACACTCCCCACCATCAGGGTAAGGCAGTGTCACTCAGAGTGTGGACTATGAGCTGTTGGTTATTATCTGCAAAGAGGTGAGTTCAGAAATTCAGTTTCACTTAGGAACTTTTATGGAAATTTGATGTCATGGCAGAAAAATACACACCCTAGGCTCTTCTGGAAGGGTGTATCCACCAGCTCAGATGTGTCGTACTTGAGGTTCTTGTGGTATGAGTTTGTGCTCAGTGGGACTACATTTTTGTTCTGTAATGAATCAAAAATTTAAAAAAAGAAAAGAAAAGGAAAGAAAGCTGGTCCTTCACCATATGTACTTTGAGAAGTACCGGTGTATGAGAATTCTGGTCGTCTCACACCCTCCTTTACATTCAGTAATTCTCGTTTTGGCCTTTCTGGTGGGGGTGCAGTTGGATGGCATTGTGGTTTCGGTTTGTATTTCCTGAATGGCTAAGGAAGTTGCTCACGTTTCCGTGTTTATTGGTCATCTAAATATCCCTTTGTGTGAATTATCAAGTCTTTTCCCATTGTCAAGGTTTATGTTTTCAGTTTTTCTAAAATATTTACCCTGGGCACTGTCTCCCCTGCTCCCCAGTTTCCTTGATAAAGAAGGTGGGAAAAATTAGGAAAAAGCAAAAACTGATTCCAAAGTGATATTCACCTGAGCTTATTCATTGAGTCAATACAATATTTATGAGCAGCAAGAATGTGCCAAGTGCCGTGGGGACAATGGGGGTGCAGGATTGAGTAAGATGCCCCGTGTGTGCCATCTGGGGATCAACATGGTGTACCCCAGTGGGGAGAAGGCAGAGAGCACTGGTGACTTTGGATAGTGACACGTGCTATGGAGAAAACAGCATGAGCAGAGAGTAACTGGGAGGGGAGGACACTTTGGCTAGAGTAGTTAAAAAATTTCTTTCTAAAGAAATTATAGTTAGGGAGGCACCTATGGCTCAAAGGAGTGGGGCGCCAGCCCCATATGTCAAAGGTGGTGGGTTCAAACCCAGCCCCAGCCAAAAACTGCAAAAAAAAGAAAGAAATTATAGTTAATTAATAGTTAGCGAATTATAGTTAATATAGTTAATCCTGGGTCAGAATAATAAGGGGGCAGCCATATAACAGTCACTGGGAAGAGCATTCCAGGAAGACAGTGTCAGATACAAAGGCCCTGAGGTAGAAACAAGTTGTTCTGAGAATTAGACAGCAGGTGCTCCCAAATGCCCTGGGACCCCTTGGGTTTCTGTGAATGTGGTTTTGCAGGACTGTGACTGGAACTAGCCTTTGAGAGTCTAACCTCAGGGTGGTTGCTGAAGCTGCTCTACCTCCAGATGGTGAGCTCAGCAGTGGCTGGGGGTTACATTCCCCCGCCTTCTACCCAACAGTCCTTACCCAGTGGTTGAAGAATACAGGAATATAAGACCAGAGCGTAATTCCGTCATCAGGGCCATGGGGACCAGAGCGCTCTGAGATTTAGACAGAAGTTATACCCTGGGCTATCCTTCTCTCCTTTCCATGCTAGTTTCTTGTTCTTGATAAGTCAGCTGCCCTGAATTATTCCCTTAGGGTCTGCTTTTAAGACTTAAGTAGTCTTAAGACACTTCCATATGTTTTTCAATTGTTTTTCTTTTCCTTTCCAGAGTACATGAGCCAGAGCGTGTGCTCTGCAGTCAGGCACACCTGGGTGTGAATTCAGCCCCTATTCAGTCATGGCCACCCTTGGGCTGTTGCCTTCTCTCTCTGCGCCTCAGTTTCCTCAGTGGTGGAACTGGGACAAAGAGAGTGGCACCTTTCATAGCTGCTGTGAAGAATAAATGAAAGAAACACACTCAACCAGAAAACAGGAAAACAGTGATTGCTCAGACTTAGCTATGATTGCAAAATCTTTCTAAAATTCATCAGAGTTCATAAAATATCATCAAGCCTTGGGTCACGTATCTGTTGTATTCCATAAAAAAATACGCTGTGTCACTGGAATTTGGTTGGAGATAGAGGTGAGGAAGGAAAATAAGTAGTCAGACTGGGTACCTCTGAGGTACTGGTGATACACACCTTCTCATTTAACCTCAATGAGCACGTGGCAAGAATAGAAGGGTTTATTACAATTGCCAAAGACAGGGGCCTAATACCCAAACAGGCTAAGTTGCCTAAGGAGACATGGTATCAAAGTGGTTTAAATATGCTATTGTGGCATATTGACTATTTAGGTTAAAGACATTTGAAAAGCAGCAGGTGAAAAGCAATCAACTTGCCAGGCACAGCAGTGGCTCACACCTGTAACCCTAACACTCTGGGACACCAAGGTGGATATACTGCTTGAATTCAGGAGTTTGAGACCAACCTGAGCCAGAGGATAACCCCGTCTCTACTAAAAATAGGAAAATTAGCTGTGCATTGTGGCGGGTGCCTGTAGTCCCAGCTACTCAGCAGGTTGAGGAAGGAAGATCGCTTGAGCCCAAGAGTTTGAGGTTGCTGTGAGCTATGATGATGCCATCACACTCCATCCCAGGGTGGCAGAGTGAGACTCCGTCTCAAAGAAAAAAAAAAGGAAAAGACCTTGACTTTCTTGCTATTTCTTAAAAGCAGAGGATGCAATTCTCATCAGAAAGATTCCCTCCCTGTATGAAAAAGATGAGATATCTTTATACTCAAAGTTGAAACTCAGAGTAATCTGTCAAGATCTTGTTAAAAATAACTCAGACCCGTTAAGCCTCCCACACAACTTATTTGCTTCTTCACACCTCACTTTGCTTTGTCCAGTATGTGAGTACCTGACACTAACTACTTCTCTGGGGTCTTCATTTCTTTGTGAGGGCTCCTGTGCCATGTAAAATTTGTACTCTGGTTTTCTCCTGTTAATTTATCTGTCTTATTTCAGTTCAATTTTCGAACCCAGCTGGGATCCAAAGAGGATGGAGGACCCTGCAGTGTATATGGCAAGGTTCCAAGCCAGCTTGTCTGGACAGAGGAACCCCATCTCCTTGTGAGTAGGGCTCTTCTTTGCTTTAAGGCCCTTGCTCCACATATTTTAGAGGAATGTCCAGTCCTAATTGAAATGACACCTGCCATGCAAAGCTACTAGGTAACAAAGCTTCTTCCCAGGGGCACTGCTCCAGAGGTCCATAAGGTCACGTCCTTAGGCCTCTAGTGCAGTTGAGCTTTCCTCGGTCACATATGACAGTAACGGTGCTGGTTTGACTCTAACTGTGCTAGGAGCAGAGACTCTGCCCACATGGCCCTGGCCCTCTAGGATCCCAGTGCTTTTAGGTCAAGTGGGATTTCAGACAGGAGCCTGGTGGGGCCATACCTGCAGGCAGATCAGACTCAGAGGAAACAGTCTGGTTTGTTTAAAATCCCAGGGGCTGGTTATAGACAAGGGAGGGAGGGGAGCTTGGCTGAAACCTCCTTCCTGACCCTTTCCACTAAGTACTGAGGGCCAGCCCAGCTTCCAGGGACTTTGAATTCTGGGTCAGCGGGGACACCTCTTGGGACAGCCTTCCCTTCTTCCTGCCTTCTCAGAGTTTCCTATTCCAGGTAGCCACACACATTCCTAAGGAAGTGAACCATTAGATAGGAACTTACTGATGAGGCTAAAACACACTATTCTGGCCTATTAATTCAGGGAGGGCACCAGAAAAACAGCAGGTGCAGGAAGACCACTAGGCCTTCTTAGAAGATAAAATCCCATTGAAAGACTCTCTCCCTATACCAGAAGGAAAGACAGCATCCTTATCTTCAAGGGCTAGGAGTTTGGACTTAAAGAATACAGCAAAGGCCTTGTTGGACTAGCTTTATCTTTTAAGCCTCTCCACATAACTTAGTCATTTTTGCAGTTTATTATTCTCTCTTCAATCCGGTGTGCAAGCAGCTGGCTCTGCACCTTCCCCAGGCTCCTGTGCCCTGTGACAATGGCATTTCACTTCCCTCCTGTAATCTATTTCATGTCAGTTAATTGCCAGACCCAGAAGGACCCTGGGAGGATGGAAGGTGGGGTTTTTCTGCCCTTCCAAATCCTTCCAAAAGCCGTGCATGCTCCAAAAATTTCAGAGTCATTTTAGGTCTGAGGGCCACGGAATCTTGTTTTCTTGCAGAGCTTTGCTCACTTAGACTGTCATTTCCCTCAGGACTGGTTTCTGGCACAGGCCTTAGGAGAACTCCGAAGGTGGCTTAGGCCCAGCTGCCCAGCACCTCCCCACAGGCTGCGAGCCTGGGGCCAGGGGGTCTGCAGCCCTCTCTCAAAGACCCCTGCACCTAGCTTGGAGGAAGCTGGGGGTGTGTGGGAGCTACTGGCGGCAGTGACCCCCGAGGCACAATCCTCGTGGGCGCTTGGGCGGGTGTGGGGGAGGAGACTGGGCGGGCCTGGAGTGGGTTCAGGGCTGGGTCGAAGGCAGGGCCTGGGCCAAGAGTGGGTGCAGGCGGCTAGCCACTAGCTGCTGCTTATTGGCCTTGGAGTCTGTGGCCCTGCCGGAGGCCAGGCCCCAGAGGAATGAAGTGGGTTCTCCTTTTTAAAATTACTTTGCATTTTCCTTCCTCCGCGGTCACGACCGCATCCTGTCAGGGATTTCTCATCGGTGAGGCTCTTGTAGTGGATTTTAAGCCGCAGTTTGAAGGGCTTCCTCCGGACAGCGGACCCTGGGGCTAAGCAAAGCGCAGCCGAGGCCGAGCTGTGTCTTGGGGAGACTGGACGACACAGAGGAGACCAGGACCGAGGAAAGCCAGGCCCCACCTTCCTGCAGAGGGTCAAGGTCTGGCCTAAACCTTGGTGTGAGCATCGTGGCCCGCAGTGCCCCGGGGGGCTCCTGCACAGCCCGGGAAGCTCGGTGCCCAGGAGATGCGAAGAGAAGTTGTGCTTAGTCGGGTCTCGAAAGCGGGCAGGGCGCTGCCTGGATGGGGCAGGAAGACGGGCCACAGCCAGTGCCCCCACGGTGGCCCTCAGACCTCCGCACTGGAAGCATGGGTGCGGTCCCCTCCTGCTGGGGTAGGGAGAGAAACGGGAGGCCTTTATCTAGACATTTCTTTTGTTAAGGGCTTTCTCTGCGCTGAGGCTTTCTAGCCACCTGAGACTTTGACCTCCCAACCCTCCAGTTTCAGCGTTTGGCTGTCTGCAGTTATTTTTAGTAGAAATATAAAAGAAACTTAAAAAGTTTTAGCTCTGGTCAAAGTGTGAATACAGCTGGTGCCACCACACGTTCAGCTCTTAACTGCTCTTAAAGACTCTGGAAGAATTAGAACAGAAAACGAAAGTCACAACTTTGCACATGTGGTTTCTTTTTTTGGGGGAGAGGGTGGTGGTGGCGGGTCTTTTATTTATGGTTGATTTTTTGAAGTGGGGCATTAGAGATTGACTATCCATGACTCACCTTTTTAGATTGAATTCCCTCATGGACAGCGCCTTAGCAGTGCTCTTCCATAAGAGATAAGAATGTAGATTTAAATAATGACGATAATAAAGTGTTTGCTAATCTCACTTCACAAAAAGACATTATCAAAAGACATTTATTACACGCCTAATGTGTCTGGCACTGGGCAGGCAGTGTAGAATACCGTCTTGATTAGATCCTCAAGGATTTTGGAGGTGTAGTCCTTTACACATAGAAAACATTCAAATAAAACCTATTGTAAAATCTCTTTCCCCCAATTTTGGTATATATGTTGTGGTACCAATTAATTGTTCATACAAAAACTTATACTTCTGTTTTGGAGGAACTAACAAAGAAAACCCAAGCTTAATAAATCAACACCGCAGTTCAGAAGTTCAGAGAGTAATCCGTCTTGGGAACAAAGTCTTCCCTGGAGCTAAGAGGCATTCAGAGGAGCCCTTGGTGTTAATGGGATTATTAAAGATATACCTGAGACCAGACAAATATTTGGTGTTTTTGCAAAGCGCTAGGGTTTCTTTGCGGTTTTTCTTCTGCTGACGTTTTCCCCCATGGGGTCTGGACCTTGTGGCTTCGTTAGACTTTGCAAATGAAGGCGGGCTGGAGTTTCCCGGGAGCTGGCTTGTGCAGGAAACTGACCAGCGTGGCTTTCCTGGGGGTGTGCGCGCGTGTGCGCGCCCGCGGCGGGGTGGCGCGGAGAGCGAAGAGGGTTGCAAAGCTGCCATCTAGAGGCGGCCGCCGTCCTCGCAGCGTATATAACGCAGGTCTGCGGCCAGGAGCTCGCAGTCACTGCAGAGTGCTCGGCGCCGAGGAGGCCAGCTCAGGGTGCGCGGCGCAGCCGGGAAGGCGAGCGGAGCCCAGCCAGCCCGAGGTAAGGACGCGCTCGCTCGGGAGCCGCTCTGCTGGGAAAGACAGGACGGCCCGCTCGGCCGGGTCTCGAGCCAAGTGGCCTTTTGCAAAGCAGATTTTTTTTTTTTTAAGTCGCTGAGATGGGCGCTGCGGGTCTGGTTTCCGAAAGCTCAGGCTGCACGTAGCACGCCTGCGTTGCAAAGAGCTTTTGCTAATTCGGGGGCATCACCTTTTCGCTGCAGAAAGCAAAGGGCAGTTTTCTCAAGTCATGTGGGGAAAGAGATTTCTATGTGTATTTGTCGGATTTAGGAATCTGTTTATTTGGTGCCGTGGGTATTTTAAGTTTCAGTAAGCCGGGGAACTTTGCAAACACACGGAGTGTCCCCTCTGCTTGCCCCAAGTTGGCATGGGATGAGCTTGGCACCACTGTGTACCTGTTTTGCTTCTGGCATGTCAATTTAGAAACAGAATTGGCGGTAAATACATAATTCCAGAACGATGAACACTTTATTAAGAGGCATTCTTAAGAGTAGCAGAAAACTGTGCTGAGAGGCTTGGTGAATACAGAATGTCTTTGAATTCAATGCTTTGGGGGATTACCAGGTCCTGTAAGTCCGGAAGCTATAAATGTGAATGCTAAATGCAGCCCCATCTGCCCTGCTCGTGCATCCTTGCTAACCTAATTGGAGTTTTGTTCTCTCAGAAGGTGTTAGGTCCAACTTCAACTGGAAAAACAGTGTGCACACATAGAAGGCTAACATTTTGTAATTTAAAGATACAGGAATTTAAAACAGGAATTTTGTTCAGTTTTGTTAGCATACATAAAGATTCAAGGGTGAGGAAGGGTAAGAACTCTGGAATGAGTGCAGGATGGGTAGTTAGCTAAGACTTGCAACTTCCAGGGAGAATGAGAAGTTGTAAAAGTCAGACTGGCTGTCTCTTCTGTCTTCCTCTTCTATCCTTTTCTTTTCCTTTCTCTCCTCTCTTCTTTCCTTTCCTTTCTTTCTTTCAATTCATTTGCTCACAACGGGATTAATTAGTTTTGCCGAAGTGGGGGAAAGAGAGCCTCCCTAAATGGTTTACAGCCCTTCAAAGGTATTTGGTGCAGAGGACATCCCCTGAAAGCGAAGTCTGCAAAGTCTCAATGTGGAAACTTTCTTCTTTTCTCTTTAAAAGCAGATGCTGCCTTTGTGTCCCTTTATTTAATTCCAGGAAAATGCGGAGATCAGATAGGCAAGCTGGCAGAGAAGGTGGAGGCTGCTGACTCCTGTGCTTTAATTTTCTATAGATTTTACATGGAGGAACTGCTTGTCCATTTTTCATCAGAATACCCACTTTCCCCACATGTAAAGCCCTTCTCTAAAGCAGAGCTGCACATGGGAGCTCCAGCTTGGAAACAATTTGCTCTTTTTCCCCAGTCTCTGCCATAAACACTTGAATGTGCGCACAACTGCTGAGCCTGATGCCACAACCTCCAGGAGACTGGGAGGGGGAAGGCGGGAGCCACACAGGATGGGGGTGGAAAAGCAAAGGGAAAAACTGAGGAATGGCTGTATTTTGCTGCCCATCAGATTTTTTTTTTTTTTTAAAGGGGCATGCTTGCAGTCATAGTTTAAAAAAAGTTCCAGAAAGTGTAGCCAAGGCAGCATGCCTGTGCTTAACTGAGCTAGGGCTTCAGGGCTGAGTTTATCCCGTATTAACAGCAAGTCCTTAGAGAGTTGAGAAGGTATTATGATTTCTAATCAGGCCCAGAACAAGCCGAGGATAGGCTTTCTGAATGAGAGAGAGAAAAAAAAAAAACAACACAAAACCCTGCTTAATCAGAACAGTGGCTTTTTGTGTGATCATTTTAGGAAGAGAGCTCCTGTTTTCAAGTCGACATGAGGGAAGTTGCTTGAAGTTACTCAGACCTGAGGGTGAAGGGCAGTCATTTTATAAACCTTTAGAGTAACCAAGGGGAAAGGGAAAGACCTCAAAGATGGCAGGACTTTAGATTTTCCTCACTGATTTTGTAGAACGCGAATGGTATTTGGGGCCAGAAGGCATTTGTGCCTTTAAACCAGGCAACCAAGGAAGTGAGTTTTACTCTTAGGAACAAGAATAGTATTTAAATGCCCTCCAGTTGGACTGCATGCCTGTAGGTATAATTTACAAAGGAGCTGAAGGTGGGTTATGTCAAATGTTCTTACAGCCCAGAAAAGAAAAGGCTTTGCTCCAGCGAACGTATTTTCTAATAAAACAAAAGCAGGCAAACGAGCAAGAAATAGACAGGGACAGGAATGGGTGGAGGGAGTGTCCCTGATTTTGAATACTTGATGCTTTTTTTACTAAGAATCTACCAATTCAGAGCTGGAAAAAAAAAAACACCAATATTATTGCTTTGGTATTAAAGTGATCAGGGAATTGCATAATTTTATGGTGACAATTTTGTGGAGCTACCAATAAGTTTCGAAGCAGACCGTTTTGTCCAGGCCCTCAAAGGGCGGAGGCTCTGAGACTATCTCAGGTGGCCTTCACCCTCTGTTGTCCAAGGCTCAGATAAAGGAGTCCTGGGCAGTGTGGGGGACTCCCCATTTTGAAGGCTGGCCTGTCAGATAGCTAGCTAGCATCTTTTACTTTTCCTGCAGCCACAGATACCTTCACAGACGTCTTCCGTCAATTTTACATGTTCAGCGTTCTCCCAGGAGCCCCATTGTATGCAGCTGAGAGCCTTTAGTGAAAGGCCCGGTCCTAAGCTGGTTGGGAATTAGGACTCTGATTACACTCAGCCAACCCAGACGCAGCCTTTGTGACGTGGGAATCTCTGGATCTGCTCTTCTGGGTATAGTTTTCTTTGCTTCCCTGGCCGGCAGCTGAACACAATAGACCAGGTCAGGTTTCTGGATGTGGGATTTATCTTCTCCCCACCCCCAGGACTCAAAGTGGGTGGAGGCGTGCCCTCTATTAATGTGAAGTCCGTCTGAGGACTCTGAGGATAGGACGCCTGTGTACGAATCCGGGTATGGATTTTTCTCTATTATTTTGTGAATTCTAATAGAATTCAAAGCTGTTACTTGCATAAATTAAGAGCACGCAAGGTAGTCCCCCACTGTGTTACCCATCCTGGCAGATAGCTACAGAGAGACGGCCTGGACCAAGGATCTCCTGGACTTCTCCCCCGGGTTGGTTGGTTGGTTCCTCCATAGATGTGATACAGGATTAGAAAAAGAAAAAAAAAAAGAAAGAAAGAAAGAAAGAAAGAAAAGAAAAGAAAAAAGAAAAAGAAAAAAAATCCCAATGATGTGCAATTGCCTAGTGGGTCTCCAGAGGGAGTGGATTCTCCTTATCTGAATTGCACACTTGGTATCAACTGAGACCAGCCAGAAGGATGAGGGAGGGCTTTTGCAAAGTGACCAGAGCGTGACCTTCCATAGCTTGAGTCCCGCTGGATAAAGCCCTTGGAGAAGCTGGAAGGGGGACAAGAGCTCTCTTCTTAGCCACAAACCCTAGATGACCTGATCTCTTCCCCTGCCCTGGTCTCAGTTTCCAAATGTGCATACAGCGAGAACAGCTGAAGGAGGTGATCGATCAGCTCTTGTCCTGGGACACTGCTGAATTTCTCCATGAAATTCCACTGTCTGAGGTCACAAATTGCAGAAAGCCAGTAAAGGAGGCAGGTCCTGCAGGACCCAGAGGGCCGGGGGCCCCTGGTTTCCAAGCTGGTACCTGGACCCCAGGCCTGTCCACGTTATCTTATCTGTTGCTGTAGAGGAGCCATGCCCCCCTCCTTCCACGTGTCTGCTGTGGGGTGGTCTAAACCCAGGTACAGTGCCCACTGCAAAGCCTTCTGTACTGTTGGTGTCACCTCCTTGCTCAGGGCCTTCCTGGTCCCTGGGGGACAAGCCCAGGCCAGAATTCCTTGTCGGCTCTTCAGGGCCAGCTCTTACCTCCATCTCTCCCTTATGGAAGGTCTTTGCCTCTGCCAGGCTGGGTGGCCCTTCATGGCAGTGTTTTTTGGGCCTATCCCTCAATCATCCACCCTCCTTATAAGCCACTGGAGTGGAAATCCCTCATCATACCATGGAAAGGGGCACCCACCACCTTGCTTGTGGCTGGGGGACAGATGGTTCTTCGTGCCTTCCTCGCCTTCTCAGTTAGAAGGCAAGCTCTTGGTAGTTGGGGTGAGATGATTCTGGTTTGTCATCCTCACGTGCTCCAGAGCAGCGCCCCCACTCAGAAAGGCTCTGCCAACACCAGCTCCAGGAAGATTTCAGAAAAGCCTCCTTTGCACCCTTGTTTCCCATACTAGCCTCAGATCGCTGGTCTCAGCAGAGCTTGATGAACTGTTGAGTCATGTGTGGGCCACCTACTTTGTGCCAGCTCTGCCTCCCTTCCCAGTGAGGGAGATTGCATGCATGTTGAGGGCAGTTTTGGTGATTATTGTCCAGATTCCTAAGCACTTGGCAGCTTCTCAAAGGAACTAGTCAGTGTAAGGACCAGTGTAAGGACATGTTGGTTGCAGGCAAACCACTGCCTTAGGGAAACACTAATAAACTTGGGGCCTTCTAATTCTGGCTGTATCCCCAGCTCAATGGTTGAGCTTGGGCAAACCATTTGGATGCAGCTAAATACCCCTGGATGCTTGCTGTAGCTCCATCGTCGTCAAGGATACTGGGTTGATGAATAATAAAGCTCAGAAGGGAGAGGCAACAGTTCTCCGACTGACAGAGAAGACCCCTCGCACCACTGGGGACTGTGAGTGGTAGAGGAGGGCTTTGCAGGCCACAGGCTGGGGAGGAGGGCTGGACTGTCAGCCACAGGAAGATTCCCTTCCTGTCACGGCACACACGTGATGCTGTCCGGGTGCAGGTGTGGGACCGAGTCGTGGAACGAGAGATCCCTGTCCGAAGCACTCAGTGAGATGGAACGGTTAAGTGTGAGGAAAGAGGGAAGGGAAATGGATGTTAGCTGCTTTTTGTTCTCACTTGGGTCTCTGTAGTCTAGAGAAATGGAACGTGAACCTTTATGGTTTGGTGATCCATTCCTCCCTCTGTTAAAATAGATAAATTCTTGATGTCAGATTTCAAACAATACAGAAGTCTGCAGAGTAAAAACTACAGCTCTCCCTTTGTCTGTCCCTTTATCCTGCTCTCCTGGCCCCGAGGTTTATATTTATTGCAGATCATTTTCTGCACTTTCAGAGACATATATTTATACATAAAAATGCACGCCATTTTTTATTTTTTGTGCAGAGCTGGGATTGTGCTGTGTGCTTGTGTGTGTGTGTGTGTGCGCGCGTTGCCTTTCACTTAACAGTGGGTTTCCACCTTCAGAGAAGTAGGCTTCCTCTCGTCAGCTGTGCTGTCCTCCAGCCTGGACGCGCCGTGCTTTAGGGGGTCATTCCTCCACTGATAGACATTCCTGTTGTCTCTGATTTTTGCTAGTGAGTAAATACTGCTTTAATAAACATCTTATATGTACATTTGGGGACACGTGAATATTTCAAGATGAGAAATGTGTGAACTTTTAAAAGCATAGAACTGGAAACATCTTTTATTAGATCCCCCTGCCGGCCCCCAGCATGTGCAAAGAGAGGCAAGCAGTGGGCAGGTTTGAGTAACACTGGAGATTTCTCTGAAGTCCTGGCCTCAAGAGGTAAATGAGCTGTTGATTCTAGCAGAGGGTGGCTAGTCTGAGTGGGATGAGGTCCGGGGAGCCTGGGGGGCAGCCTGTCCAGATCTGTGCCGTGGACGTGGTCAGCTCTTCCTGCGCTGGCTGAGGTAATCCCCTGCTTTTGCTTGAGGGGCACTGAGACTCCTGCACAGGGCACTCCGGAGTTCATTAGAGGCCCCCTCCCTCCCACTCTCTGCTCTCTGATTTTGCACGGAGCTTTGTCACCAGACCACAGGGAACCAGGGGCCCTGGGGAGACATTGCATAGTTGGCCCTGTCACACTTTTGTTCATACCAGGCACTCTGAGAGCGCTGCTTGCTAAGATCCGAGTGGTAATTTAGGAAGGTCCTTTGCTCCAGGGGTGCACGCACACCATGGGTGAGGGGCCTGGAATGAAAGCAGGCCCTGCCCACCCCTGCCGTCCTGCATACAGGCCCGGTGGCCGGAGCCTTTGTTGCAGACCACATTCCATGTTACAAGGCAGTTTCCCATTTTGAATAAGGGGATTGTCTTTGTCAAATAATAATCTCTATTCTGGAAACACTCCTGTTTGTTTCTAAAACCTAATGCATGAAAAATACTGAAAGCTATTGTGTGGCGTCTTCGTTTCCTTGTGTTTTTTCTTTCCATTTACGTTTGCGGAGGATTGATGCCCGCGCCGTCTGCCCCCTCTCTCTGTGCCCCCTTCATCTGTCTGACCTTGGGAGCCTTCTGTGGTGGGCACACGGAGGCCCAGCCAGGCCCCTGGAAGGCGCATGGTCCAGGCGTGGGCCTGTGGCTTCAAGTCCTAGCCAGTCTGAGTGTGAGCTGCTTCCCTGGGCTGACCGGGACTCTGTGATTGATGGTCAGTCATCAGTGGTCTGTGGGGGCCTCCAGCCTCTGCCCTGTTCCCCAGCTGTGGATAGGAGCAGCTGGGCCCCTGCTGGTCATCCTGGGAGGGGTGAGGAGAGGTTGACTAAGGGGGAAGGTGTGCCTAGCTCAGAAATCCCCTTCAGAGCAGGCAGGGAATGTGCTCATCACAGGACTGACTCAGCACTTAATCAAATTTTCTTGCCCTGGGGATGAGGGCAGAGGCAGAAACCCAAGGGATATCTGAGCCCCCTCCTTTCTACACCTTACAGGCTCTGAGGATACCTAAGGCTGGCAGCCCAGAGCATGCATGGAAACGTCTGTTTTATAGGGAGAGTGGAAGTGCCCAGCAGGGCACACTCAGTCATGAGAGCCAGGCATCTTCTCTTTTTGTAACCCTGCTCCCCATGCGGGACTGTCGTGCTGAACAGCTGGCTGGGCACCTGTCGGCCATACCTGGCCAGGCTGTGCACTGGAGGGCCAGGGTGGCTGAGCCACAGCAATGTCTCCATGGAGTAAAGAGAGGAGGGGTGGGCTCAGGGTCCAGGTTTCGGGAACAAAGGCTGCGGTCACTCCTTTCTTTCTGTTTAGCCCTGTGAGCAGCCCAAAGCCCAGGATTTATGGCAGCTTTTGTGAGGCCAGTGTCTGTGCCAGTGTGGGCAGAGGAAGGCACCTAAGCCCGGCGCTGGATGAGCTGCCCTCAGGTCTCCACTGCTGTCCCTGCCTCCTGTTCCCCGTGGTGCTGTGACTTGTCCTCCATCCCAGCTCCTCGGGTCAGCTGAGGTCATGGGGTGAAAGTGCTATACAAACCAAGCCACACTGCAAGTGTTTCCTTCTGCGGAAACAGAGACAGGGAGAGGGTCACTGCACTGGCCACTCGGGAGGGCACAGGTGAGGCCTTGACTGGCTCCTGCCTGGAATCCAGACACAGAGGGGAGGGTCAGCAGCAGGTGGGGGGTAACCAAGGGGAGGTGGCAATAGTCACTTGAAGGCACAGTTTGAGGCAGGCTGTCTGCACTGAGGTCAGTCTGGCAGGTCAGGAAGGCCCAGCCTCTCCCAGGTGTCTTGGTGGCCCTGTGGGCCCATGTCCTTTGTGAGTGCTTAGAGATGTGACCAGGCATGCCAGAGTCTCCTGATGTGAGGTTATCTGTCCTGAACTTGATGTCACTCATGTCCATGGGTGCGCTCCAGTTGGGAGTGTTGGACTTACATTAGGTCAGTAGGGGAAACAGCTGAGAAAAGTGTATCAGGCTCGTGTATCAGGCCTTCGACAGGTCGGTGGCCACAGGGCTTTTGCCCTCCTGCTAGGGTAGCTCTGAGGTTGGCCAGGCTTCCAGGCCAGTGTCCCCTGTCTCTGGGGACCTTCCGAGCAGGCAGGGGATGTGGCCATCATGGTAGGACCAGCCCTGCCCATTGGCAGCAGAGGATGCTGGGGATCGGCCAGGTCACCAAGGGAACCCACAGCTTGTCAAATCCTGCAGGTGGGGGTGACACCCAGAGGCCGCACATGGTCTTCATTGACTAGGATTCCAGATCAGCCACTAGCTGTGAGTTCAGAGGCTGAGGAGGTGACCCTGGGCGGCAGCACAGTCCCTCGCTTCTTGGAGAGTCCGTTCTGTCGTCCCTTGGGAGGGACAACTCAGTCTTTGAGTGAGCCAGTGAACCCTGTGCTGGGAATGTTGCTCCACGAGTGAGCGCTGGTTTCCAGCTAGGGAAGAGTGAAGCAAGGTTCTGCTTTTCACTAAAGGGGAGAAACCTTCGCTGTGGGCTGGAGAGTCCCCAGGGTTCGCCTCTTGGCCAGGGAGGGAGAAGGGGTGAGGTTTCATTCAGTGTGTGCTGGGCAGGCCACGTTAGGCCCTTTGTCTTCAGGCGTCTGCATGGTGGGTGCTGGGGGGGAGGACGTGGGCAGGGTCGCCAACCGGTCTCAGGCTAACGGCTCATGAATGGAGGGGCCAGGACCCCAGCCAAGCACCTGCTCTGGAATTGGAGCTTTCCCGGGGGTGACTTCTGGGCACTGACCCAGTGACCACAGTCCTTCATCCTCCTGGAAGTTCTCAGTGTAACCTGGAGTCCACTCCAATTGAACTGGGCAAGTGAGGGGAGGGGGGACATCACTGCACTGCGACTCTGAGAGTGCCCTGGGGGCAGGTTTCCCCATGTCACACAGTGGGGCTCAGGGTACCTGCTGACTCAGGGCTGCAGCCTGGGGGGATCTCGGGGCATCCCTGGCCAGATCTGGGAGGAAGACAGCAGCTGGGGACCTCTCGCAGTTGGTCTGTGGAGAAGTCCCTTCCAGGTACAGGCCACCTGTGGCAACTTCTCCCAGGGCTCTATGTGGCGACAGTTGGGAACGTTGGACTTATTAGGTCAGTAGGGGAAACAGCTGAGAAAAGTGTCTGTCCTCTGGAAATGCAGCACGTGCTGTTTTTTGTGCTTTGGATCTTGACACAAGGTGCCCTTGAAGCCGTTGAACAAATAAAGGGGTGGAAACCAGGCGGCGGCCCGGGGCTGGAGACAGCTCAGCAAGCCCGGAGCCCAGGGGCTGGGGTGCTGGGCACTCTGCATGCCCTCACCGTGTTTCCAGAGGCCCTCACAACTGCACGTGATGGTGGCCTAATGTGAATTCAGCAGAGAGGTAAAAAGTGCTGAGTCACATTCTAAATGCAAATTTGGACTAAGATTTGAAATGCTTTCTTTAAGATAGTGAACAGGGCTGGCCTCGTTGGCTCACGCCTGTAATCCCAGCAATCTGGGAGGCTGAGGCACGTGGATTGCCTAAGCTCCCAGGTTTGAGACCAGCCTGACTCAGAGTGAGACCCCCATCTCTAAAAATAGCTTGGTGTTGTGGCGGGTGCCTGTGGTCCCAGCTACTCAGGAGACTGAGGCAAGAGGATCACTTGAGCCCAAGAGTTCGAGGTTGCTATGAGCTGTGAGTGCCACCGCACTTTACCGAGGGTGACAAAGCGAAACTCTTGTCTCAAAAAAAAAAAAAGACAGTGAGCAGGACACTTGTAATATGAGGTGCCAGGAATGGATCAACCTTGCCATTCTTCGGGGACATAGATTAAGTGGCTCCCTGGTCCCCTGCTGAGAGAGCAGACCTCCAGCATGGCTGTGGCGAGGGCGCGGCCGGCTGCTATTTCTTTGGGCCCTGTACTGTGTGGATTTTACCCCCTGGCACAGTCAGGCTGATGACATCTTGAGAAAACAGCCGTGGAAAATTGATACAGGAAGCAAACACTGCTTTGCTCTCAGGTTTAGATTCTGGAGAGGTTTTATTTTGTTTTCTCCTTTCTTTGCAAAGACACCATAGAGCTAAAGCGAAATGGCTGAGCAGGTGAGGGTGCTAGGAAAGCATTTTGGCTAAACTCGAGTTTTTCTTGCCTGTTCCTGTAGGTCGTTGGGCCACTGCCCTGGGAACCATGGATCTGCATCTCTTCGACTACCCAGAATCGGGGAACTTCTCCGACATCACCTGGCCTTGCAATAGCAGCGACTGCATCGCCGTGGACACGGTGCTGTGCCCCGCCATGCCCAACAAGAGCGTCCTGCTGTACACACTGTCCTTCCTGTACATCTTCATCTTCGTGATCGGCATGATCGCCAACTCCGTGGTGGTCTGGGTGAACATCCAGGCCAAGACCACTGGCTATGACACACACTGCTACATCCTGAACCTGGCTATCGCGGATCTGTGGGTGGTCATCACCATCCCGGTCTGGGTGGTCAGCCTGGTGCAGCACAACCAGTGGCCCATGGGCGAGCTCACGTGCAAGGTCACGCACCTCATCTTCTCCATCAACCTCTTTGGCAGCATCTTCTTCCTCACCTGCATGAGCGTGGACCGCTACCTGTCCATCACCTCCTTCGCCAACACCTCGAGCAGCAGGAAGAAGGCCGTCCGCCGCGTCGTGTGCGTGCTGGTGTGGCTGCTGGCCTTCTGCGTGTCCCTGCCCGACACCTACTACCTGAAGACCGTCACGTCCGCTTCCAACAACGAGACGTACTGCCGATCCTTCTACCCCGAGCACAGCATCAAGGAGTGGCTGGTCGGCATGGAGCTGGTCTCCATCGTCCTGGGCTTCGCCGTTCCCTTCTCCATCATTGCCGTCTTCTACTACCTGCTAGCCAGGGCCATCTCGGCATCTGGCGACCAGGAGAAGCACAGCAGCCGAAAGATCATCTTCTCCTACGTGGTGGTCTTCCTGGTCTGCTGGCTGCCCTACCACGTGGCGGTGCTGCTGGACATCTTCTCCATCCTGCACTACATCCCCTTCACCTGCCAGCTGGAGCACGGCCTCTTCACGGCCCTGCACGTCACGCAGTGTCTGTCCCTGGTGCACTGCTGCGTCAACCCCGTGCTCTACAGCTTCATCAATCGCAACTACAGGTACGAACTGATGAAGGCCTTCATCTTCAAGTACTCGGCCAAGACGGGCCTCACCAAGCTCATCGACGCTTCCAGAGTCTCTGAAACAGAATACTCTGCTTTGGAGCAGAGCACCAAATGACGCCCCTGCAGGGGCTCTGGGACGCGCGTGCTTATTTTGGGTGGGTCATCCGGCCTGCTGTGCAGTTGTACAGTAAAGCACACGAGCTTTGGGTCTTGATGCCTGAGCAGCGTGAGGAAGGGAGGACGTCGTACTGGGCATCTTTTCTCTCTCTTTTGTGCCGACGCAGCTGTCCCGTGGCTGCACGTCCTGACAGTTGTTCAGCGGGCAGAACAGTGTTTTGCAGCCGACCGTGCGTCTTAGCCAGCTGCAGCACCGGCTTGCCTGGACTCCTGTAAGATAAGACCTCCTGTGTTCCCGGAATTTGTTTTATATGGCGATTTGTATTTAAATTTTAAGGCTTTATTTTCTCATTATTGGTGTACCTTATAAATGTATTTGAAAGTTAAAATATATTTTAAATATTGTATGGGAGGTATATAGTGCTGACATATATTCAGAGTGTTGTAGTTTTAAAATTAGTTTGACTTCAGTTTTGACTAAAGATGACATTAATTGTTAGCTGTTTGGAAATTATATAAATATATATATATATAAATATATATAAATTTATAAATATATGCCAGTCTTGGCTGAAATGTTTTATTGACCATAGTTTTATATCTGTGTGGTGGTTTGTAACAGTGTGGGATATGGAACAAAACTGCTCTGTAATGCGGTTTGTGACATTAATAGTGTTATAAAGTTACATTAAAAAAACAAACAAAAAAAACAACAAAGCTGTTCTGGCCTGCAAATCTGTGCACAAAAGGAACAGTTGTATTTCACAGAGTTCTCTCAATTTGTAAGTTATTTTTTTTAATAAAGATTTTTGTTTCCTAAAAATGTATTTGAGTGTCAGTTTTAGAAGCACATTTGGCATTTAGAAAGTGTGTATGATCATTACAAGTGAATATGTGTGGTAACGCAGGCCCTTGGTGAGAGCAGGTTAGGAAATGAGCTACCAAGATCAGAGCACAGGAATTAATTTGGGTGAAATGATCTAAGAAGACAAAACATTTGAGCACATTGGGTGCTTTGCTTTTTATTTTCTTAAATTTTTATTTTTATTTATTTGTTGAGACAGAGTCTCACTCTGTTGCCCTGGAGTAGAGTGCCATGTCATCATCATAGCTCACATTAACCTTAAACTCTTAGGCTCAAGGGATCCTCAGGAACAGCCTCAGGAACCTGTCACAATGCCCAGCTAATTTTTCTGTTTTTAGTAGAGATGGAGTCTCACTCTTGCTGGAGCAAATTCAAGGTCTGGAATTCCTGAGCTCAAGAAATCCATCCATTTCAGCCTCCCAGAGTGCCAGGATTACAGGTATAAGCCACTGTGCCCAGCAAGATGTTCTGTTCTGTTTTGTTTTGTTTTTAAAATTCAGGCAGTCCTGGGTTCAGTGGGGAGCTGGCTGGCAGGTGCATCTGGATGGCTATGGAGTGGGGCTGCTACAGGAGGTGCCACTGCTCTCTGCCCTGGGGTGTTTCGGGGTCCAGGAATTACCTCATCTGTGCCACTAGTGTGCTTCCAGGGCCTTGTGTCACAGCCCCTTAAATCTCTGTGCTAAGAAAAACACCTCCAGAGCAATACTTGAACTTTTCATTTAAATGACACCAATCCCGTCTGGAGGCCACATAGTGTGTGACTTCCCTCTTGAGCTTACTGCTATTGAAAATGGACTTTCGAATGGCTGGTTCTTGCTGTGCCCTGCCCACCTCTACATGGGGCTGCAGGAACCACAGAGATCTCAGCAGGGAGGTGGCCTGGGCAGGCTGTGACCCCCACCCACTGTTGAGCAGGCCTATCTGCTTAGGGAGCTGTTAGCAGCTACTACTGCAGAGCAGGAAAGCACCCTGTGTGTGGGGACATGCCCACAGGCTCATGGAGGGAAGAGGGTGGTCCCAGCGGTCCCCAAGGGCTCATAGACCGAGGCTACCACAGGAGCTTCCCGTTTCCTGCAAAGGTTTTTATGACCTAGAGCAGGGGTCCTCAAACTACGGCCCGCGGGCCACATGTGTTGGTGTGAATTGTATTTGTTCCTGTTTTGTTTTTTACTTCAAAATAAGATATGTGCAGTGTGCATAGGAATTTGTTCATAGTTCTTTTTTTTAAACTATAGTCCGGCCCTCCGGACACTGA
>CAUYRH010026938.1:0-25124 GCA_963574655.1 Perodicticus potto
ACTTTCCCCATATTCTTATGCTATAATTGGGTTACAGCCTTCATATGAAAGCTATAAATTAGCTTCATAGTAGGGCTGAGTACATTGGATACTTTTTCTTCCATTCTTGAGATACTTTGCTAAGAAGAACATGTTCCAACTCCATCCATGTAAACATGAAAGAGATAAAATCTCCATCTTTCTTTAAGGCTGCATAGTATTCCATGGTATACATGTATCACAATTTATCAATCCATTTGTGGGTCAATGGGCACTTGGGCTTCTTCCATGAATTAGCAATTATGAATTGGGTTGCAATGAACATTCTGGTACAGATGTCTTTGTTATAATGTGATATTTGGTGTAGCTATCTTTAGAAAATACAATCTCTCTTGCCAATATTTGGACCTTTGATATATGTCACCATAATGACCTCCATCAATAGTACAAAGTTCAAGTTGTATTTTTTCCTGTGTCATTATAGGGAAAATGGTTGTATCACTATTGTTTTAGATTGTTTCTGTAATTAGATACACTAAATATTTTTATAAGTTATTTGCTATTTATACATTTTCATGATTTTAAAAAATTATTTGATATAGTCTCTATATTCCCATGGGTATTCATCTGCTTAATAGCAATTTATAAAACATCTTCACATATTCCACTAAGAAAATAATGCTCTCAGTTTTGTTGAAAATATTTTCCCCATGTCATTTTTTACAGTTTTATTGTATTATTTATCATTTATAAACTTGCAAATATGGTTTCGATATAATATGCCATGCTTAGAAAAATTTTTCTTATCCTTATCCAGGATTCCAAGAATATTTTTACTTGTATGTTAATTTATTTTTCTATAAGTCACATCAAAATAGATTCCATGTAAGGTAAAGATAAGATTTATAACCTAACATTTTTTAGGTTTTTAACAATTCAACTTTATTTGTTGAAATATATAGTTAAAATAGCACCACATTATTAAAATTGTAATATCCAAGAAAACAGAGAAGGAATCCCATTATGCTCCCTCAAATAATCTATACCTGCTACAGCAATTGGAAATGTTGCAATTATCACATATATTTGAGTCTCTTTCTAGACTCTTTCCTTTATCATGGATCTCTATTGCAATTCAATGTCATACTGTTTTAAAAATGCATTTTTAATGTCTTGAAACCCCCTTACAAATATGCCTTGTAGTTGAATAACCAACTTTCTCTCTGGTGATATTCCAGCTCATGGTTTCATGTACCTTCCATAGTGTAACGTCCCTACTGATGTCTCCAGTCCTGGTCTTTCCTGTGAACTCCAAACTCAATTACTCACTTGGACACTGAATAGATCTATTTGTTTCAACTGGTCAAAACTGAACCCTTGATATTTTTCCCTTCTAAATCTCCTCCCCCTTTAGTGTTCTTCATCCCAGTAAATAACATCATACCAGCTACTCAGATACTAGAATGAAAGGTGAATAGGGTGGCAGCCAACTCTCTTTATAAGGGTAGAAATGGTTGAATCCTTCTAAAACATGATATAAAATGGAAATATTACTTTTTAGATACATAGTCAGGGTGCATCTACACTGACTCTAGGGTGTCAAAATTTCCACCTGGTTTAGCATGTGAATAAGGGGTGCTTTATACAAGTGAGTCAAAGACCCTCAGTCTTGTGGAGCATTTCAACAGTGTATTTCTGTATTTATAGCCAGGGGCAGGGTGGAGGTATCTTCAGTCTTTTTCTCAATGCTGTTGTGGTTTCCTGCTTGTTCCTGGGGCCTAAACAGCATTAATAAGTTTGCCTATGAGCAAGGGGTATAATATCACATTCCTCATTTCTCATCAAAAGTATTTTTCTGGAGAACATTTTACATATTTTCCCACATGTTTTAAATAATTTAAGTAAACACATACTTGTGGCTTGAAAAAGTAAAGAAGCAAAATAGTTCTCAAGAAAAACATACAAATGGGGCTGATTTATAGACCTCTACAAGAAATAAATATTCATGTTAAAACAAGATTAAGATTTATTTATTTATTTAAGACAAGAGTTTCACTGTGTCGCCTTTAGTAGAGTGCCATGGCGTCATAGCTCATAGCAACCTCAAACTCTTGGGCTCAAGCAATTCTCTTGCCTAAGCCTTCCAAGTAGCTAGGGCTATAGGTGCTGGACACAATGCTCAGCTATTTTTTTTTAGAGATGAGGTCTCGTTCTGGCTCAGACTGGTCTCCAACCTGTGAGCTCAGGCAATCCACCCGCCTCGGCCTCCCAGAATGCTAAGATTACAGGTGTGAGCCACCATGCCTGACCATAAGTTTTATTTTTTACTAGTGTTAAATTGATGATTTAAAATATGTATAGAAACTTAATAAAAAATGTAAAATCAATGGAACCATATGAGAGGATTTTGGGGAAATTATTTAAATGCCACAAATGGAAAAAATTATGTAATTGCACAAATTATAATTTGGTGATAAATAATGAAATTATTTTGCATCTGGTTACCATTCTTATTTGAAAAAACAGTCACACATTTATAGCAATGCTTTTTACAAATAGTAATATCTAAAGAAAACAGAAAGGGGTCTTGTGCTGATAACCCTCCATTTTTTCTTCCGGATTCAGTCTCTGCTCTTCCACATTGTTCTATGCCCAGGAGGGCGACTTCTATGGACTATATCATGCCACCTCTCTTGCTTCTGGTCAGTTTTATCCTTTAAGAGGGAGCAGGTAGATATCAGAGAACTGAAGGGGAGAGAGATGGACAGCCAAAGAGACATCAATATATTTACCTTTTACCTCTAACTACTGCCACTGCTTATGTGTACTGACAATGAGTACGTACATTCCTTTATCTAGGATCATAATTCTGCTAGTTGGTCCATCTCCCACAATGAGTGCTCTTCTCACTGTAACATTGCCATGCTTTCACCCCTGCTGGCCTTGGGGTGGTAAGTGCTATTCACAGTTGCTGTTCCTGGGGTGTTTCAATACTCCTTGTTGGTTTCCTTAACTTAGCCACAACCCTGTAAATATTCTCTTTATAAAAATCTCTACCTTCGTCTTTTTGAGAGAGCCCTCTACTTCCTGCCTGGACCTTGATTAATAAAGTTCCGAATTTTTCAGTTATAATCATAAAAAGATGGTTATATGGCATATGAACCCTGCTGCTATTGTCCTTGCAAAGCTCTTTATGATCATTTGCTACTCTTACTATTTTATCATTCAGCCCAATTCACATTTCCTTTCAGTGGTTTTCAATAAGCCAAGCACTAAGCAATTTCAAGTATGATAAAAACAAGATAAGTTTTTCCCCTTCAGGATGGCAGGCTAGAGGCTTTCCAATATGCTTCTCTCACTTGGAAGAAATAGAGTGTAGAAATTCACACTGTGAACTTTTACTCATGGAGTGAAAGAAAACTTCTGATACTGAAAAGGAGAAAGTAGGCAGGCAAACTATGTGGTAGCATCCAGCTGAAAAATGTGAGTAAATCACTAATCAAGGAAGTGGGGAGTGAGTTTCTCTCTGTGATCCACCTTCACATTGGAGAACCATATAATCCACACCACAGGAGAGAACCTTGATTCTCCCTGACCCTGGATCTAACTTGGGGAACAGGCAGGAGACTGTGTGAAGGAACAGCCTCAAGAAATTTCCCAGGTACTTTCCCAGACTTGGGTGCCAACAAGAGGACGCTATTCTCAATATTAGCTTGTAGCAAGCTCCACAGGATCCTGCAAACTAGCATAGTCAACAGGCATTGGCATTAGAAAATCTGGGGCCAGTGATTGGAGAGCTGGGTCTCAAGTACGGAAGGGACCCCCACAGTCAGAATCATCAGCATTCTCATGGCAGAAGAAAAAGCAAAGATTTAGAAAAACAGTGTAAGAAAATAATTGATGAAAACTTCTCTAATTTGCAAGGCATTTAGGTATTCAGAGACAAGAGGCCTAAAGACCACTAGGAAAATACAATGGAAAGTTAACTTCTCCACTATACATAGTCATGAGACTGTCTAAATTTAATGTGAGGGGAAAAAAAAATCCTAAAATGAACAAGAGAAAAACAGCTACTCACCTATAGAGGAAATTCCAACAGACTGATAGTGCACTTCTCAGTAGCAACCTTGTAAGCCTGAAGAGAATAAAATACTAGCACTTTTAAAAGTGCTAGAAAAATAAGTGCTAGCCAACAATTTTATATCTAGCTAGAATGAGCTTTTTAAATGAAGGAGTAATAAAGTCTTTCCCAGACAAGCACACACTGAGGGAAATCAATAGCACTACATTGGCCCTACAAGAAATGTTTGAAGCAGTCCTAAACATGGAAAATAAAGGTAAATATTCACCATTATTAAAAAACATAAAGGTATAAAACTTACAGTTCATACAAAATAGTCACACTACAGAGGAAAAGAAAGGAATCAAAAGACAGCACAATGGAAACCAAAACACAAAGACAAACAGAAAAAAGAAAGCAACAAAGAATTCCTAAAACAACTAGACAAGATTTAACTATATGACAGGGAAAAAAACCTCACATATCAGTATTAACCTTGAACATACATGGATTAATTCCCCACTTAAAAGATACAGATTCCTGGGCAGCACCTGTGGCTCAAGGAGTAGGGTGCCGGCCCCAAATACCGGAGGTGGTGGGTTCAAACCTGGCCCCAGCCAAAAACTGCAAAAAAACAAAAAAAAAAAAACAAAAAAAGATACAGATTCCCAGAATGGGAATGTTTTAAAAAATGATCCATCTATACAGTGCTTACAAGAACCTCACCCTATCTTTAGGATGAAAAATGATATTACGTACAAAAAGGAACTAAAAACAAGTGAGAGTATATTATACTTAATATCAGATAAAATAGATTTTTAATAAAAAATAGCAAAAGAGACAAAGAAGATCATTATGTAATGATAAAGGGATCAATGAGAAGATATAATAATGCTACATATATATGCTGCAAACATTGGAGCACTCAGATTCATAAAACAAATATTCTTAATCCTAAAGAAAGATGTAGAAAGCTATACAATTATAGTGGGGGACTGAAATACCCCATTGAGAGCATTAGACAGATCTTAGAGACACAAAATCAACGAAGAAACATTGGAGTTAAAACGGACTTTAGAACAAATGGACATTTACAGAATATTCTGTAAAACAACTGCAGAATATACATTTGTCTCTTCAGCCCATGGAGCATTCTCCAAAATATATCATGTGTAGGCCACAAAACAAGTCTTAAAAGATTTTTAAAAATCAAAATCATGGGCAGCACCTGTGACTCAGTGAGTAGGGTGCTGGCTCCATATACTGAGGGTGGCAGGTTCAAACCCGGCCCTGGCCAAACTGCAAGAACAAAAAACTAGCCAGGCATTGTGGCAGGCCCCTGTGGTCCCAGCTACTCAGGAGGCTAAGGCAGGAGACTTGTCTAAGCCCAGGAGTTGGAGGTTGCTGTGAGCTGTGATGCCACAGCACTCTACTGAGGGTGACAAAGTGAGACTCTGTCTCTAAAGAAAAAAATAATGAAAATCATGTTAAGTACAAGAAAGTAAGCATCTTCTTAGACCACAGAAGAGTAAAAAGAGAAATCAATACCAAAAGGAACTTTTAAAACTGCACTAAAGAATTGAAAATTAAATAACATGGTTCTGAATGATCTTTGGGTCAAAAATGAAATTGACATAAGAATTTAAAAAAAATTTTGGAGTAAATGAAAATGAATATACAACATACTGAAACCTCTGGGATCCAGGAAAAGCAATGCAAAGAGGAAAGATTATTGCATTAATGCCTTCTATTCAACATAATACTAGACTGCAATCAAAAGCAATCAGATAACACAAAGAAATAAAAGACACCCAAATTGGAAAACAGGAAGTCAAATTATCTCTGCTCACTGATGATATAATTTATATCCAGAAAATCCTAAAAACTCCACTCAAAACTTTTAGATTTTATAATAGTTAAATAAAGTTTCAGGATATAAAATCAACATACCAAAATTAAGGACATTTCTTTACACCAGTAGCAGTCAATCTGAGATCCAAATCAAGAAGGCAATACTCATTACAATAACTACAAGAAAATAATCTAGGAAGTAAAAGATGTTTGCAGGGAAACCGCAAAACACTGATGAAAGAAATTATAGATGACATAAACAAATAGAAAAAATATCCACATTTATTGATCGGAAGAATCAATATTATTGAAAAGCTCATAATTCCCAAAGAAATCTATAGATTCAATGCCTATCAAAATACCAATGTCACTTTTCCCAGAATTAGAGCTAACCTAAAATTCATATGGAACCAAAAAAAGAGCCCAATTAGCCAAAGCAATCCTAAGCAAAGGAACAAAGCTGGGAACATTACATTATATAATTTCAAATCATACTACAAGACTACAGTAACCAAAGCAGCTTGTTAGTAGTATAAAAATAGACCCACAGAGCAATGAACAGAACAAACCTATAAATAAAGCCACACATCTATATCCAATTGATCTTTGATAAAGGCGATAAAAATATACACTGGGTAAAGGGCATTCTTTTCAATAGTTAGTGCTGGGAAGATTGGATTGCCACAGGTAGAAGAATAAAATTGGATCCCCATCTCTTACCATATATCAAAATTAATTCAAGACATTAAAGACTTAATTCTAAGATTGGAAATTTTAAAAATAGTGTAGGAAACCTAGGGAAAACTCTTTTGGATATTAGTCTATGAAAAACAATTCATGACTAATTCCTCAAAAGTACAAGCAAAAAACCCACAAGTAGACAAATGGAACTTCACTAAACTAAAAAGCTTCTGCATAGCAAAAGAAACAAGTGACTGAACAAAGGAATGGGAAAAAATATTTGCAAATGATGCATCTGAGAGGAAACTAATATCCAGAATTTATGAGGAACTCAACAAAAACTGAATTCCCCATTAAAAAGTAGGCAAAGAACTTGAATAGACATATTTCACAAGAATACATACAAGAAGTTAACTGATGATCCCATACTGAACCTCAGAGTCAAAGGATTTTATGATAGACTTACTCTTATCTGATGATGTGAATGTTACTTTTTTGCATTATTATTATCATCATTATATAATGATGTCAATGTTTTATTGCAGCAATCGTCTGATTTCTTTTTTGACTGTATTTATCTTTATTCGTTCTTTATGAGGTTTTTGTTTCTAGTCCTTATCTTAAACATTGTTATTGTTATTCAGTTTTAAGCCTTTTTAATTTTGTGAAGGCAAAAAAGTGGAAACCAAATAAACACGTGTGTATGTATAGAGAAAATAAGAAAAATGAATACATATCCCAACAAGCATGTGAAACAAATGTCCATTACTAATCATCAGAAAAATGCAAACTAGAACCACAATGAAGTATTATATTATAGCAGTCAGAACGGCTATTGTTAGAAAGTAAAATAAAATGAAGCACAAGATATACTGGTGAAAATTCAGAGAAAATTAAACATTTATTCATTCTTGGTGGGAATGTAAAATAGTGCAATGTCTACAGAAACAGTATGAAGATTTCTCAAAGAACTAAAAATAGAACTGCCATTTTTTGATCTATCAATCCCACTATGGGGAATCTACCCAAAGGGAAAAAAATCATTATATCAAAAAGATACCTGCAATCGCATGTTTATTACTGCATTATTCACAATAGCAAAGATAAGGAATCAACCTAAGTATTCATCAGTGATGCATGGGTAAAGAAAATGTGGTAACATACACAATAGAATATGTCTTTTTCAGTGACATGGATGGCACTGCAAGCTACTGTCTTGATTGAAACAACTCAGAAACAAAATCAAATACTACATGTTCTCACTTATAAGTGAGAGCTAAATAATGTGTACACATGGACACAGAGTGTAGAATGATAGACCTTGGAGACTTGGAAGGGTGGGAAGCGGGGTGGGTAATGAGAAATCACTTAATGGGTACAATGTACACTGTTTGGATGAAGAATACACTAAAATCACTGACTTCACCACTACACAATATATCCATGTAACAAAATTACACGCGTACCCCTTAAATGTATAGCAGTCAATTCATAAGGCTTTGAAAAATTTAGCAAGACTATGTATGACAAAATGTAAAAAAAGAACACTAACAGACAGGAAACAATTTGAAATGAGAAAAGAAAACAATGTAGGCTAACAAAAAAGCCTTTGTTAGCACCTTTGAAGATAATAGATAACGTTTGGTGTGATTCCACCATTAAATATTTCCTATCTCATTTGTCATAAAAAAGTGTTTTTTTCCGATTTAGATCGTCTTTCATTTTCCTGGCATCATTTATGGACCACTCAAACTAGTGTTTTTCTTTCCTGACCTTGCCCTGTGTCAGGATATGCTTTGAGCAGCACAGGGATTCCTTTGCTCTTCTATTTGAAGCACATTGTGCCACGTTGTGTCAGACACTCAGAAAGGTTTACCTGAGGAGGGGTTCAGGTAAGTTCTAGATGATTACACAGGGAGGATTTGCCAAAGTGACCTCAAAGAATCCATGGGGCAAACTATGACCAGGTTGTTTAATTAAATGCAGATCTAGACACCACCAGAATTATAATTACCAGCTCCCCTAATTGTTAGTCAGATGATCGTTTTTTTTTTTTTTGGTTGTTACAGTTTGGCTGGGTCCAGGTTCGAGCCTGCCACCCCCAGTATGGGGGGCTGGCTCCCTACTCACTCAGACACAGGTGCCGCCCTAGTCAGATGATCTTAAGCAAATTATCTAATCTTTTATTGTCTCAGTTTCCTCTTCTGTAAAATTGTGGTTTTCAAATGTTCTTAGGTATAGTGTCAATAACATTTCCTAAGCATATGTAATAGCAGTGTCATAGTTTGTGACTTATATTTTCAGGTCATCAAATATTAATAGCCAATCTCAAAACAATTTCACTTTGCCATATTAATTTTATAAATTAAGTACCTGAGGATAATTCTTTTTTATACAGAGAAGCAAAATTTCACTGAAAAATAATCTTTCAGTGAGTCATACATTTAAATTTTAGGTTTACAAAAAAGGAATACTATAATTGAACTTTTATTAATCCCTTCAATCTTTTAAATTTGTACTCCCTTGCATGATAGCCTCAAAGTACTTTTTTTCATTAATAAGCAAGGCAGTTTCAAAATATCAGTCAAATATAGAGAGATAATTTAATTACCGAAATTGAAAAGAGTCTATTCTTTCCTTTAAAACAAATTACAAAATAGAGCTACCCTTGAAGGCATAAATTTTAACTTTTTAAATTTAATTTGTATTATCTCCTTTGTATTTAATTTTTCTCCTCAAGAAAATCTTCAACTTTAAGAAAACATGAGTTTGGGATACAGAAAGGCTATATTTCTGGAACTCCAATTAATGAGGAATATCCACAGCCTAAGATTGCACAGTCATTAAGGACAGAGCTCCTAAAATTTTTACCTTCCATCTGACCACAGAGAGATGTAAAGTACAATTATAGCCAGAAGAATCTCCAACCCAAATGTGCTTGTTAAGTTTGTTTATCCAGTTGTGCCACATGCCCCACAGCTGTAAACTATTTAAAGGCTTAATAGACACTCCTGTCTAGGAATTTTTTTCTTTCTTTCTGATTTTATGCCTCATATCACACTGGGGACAATTTAATGTGACTACATTAAGTGTTTTCTGAACTGAATTTCTAAATAGTTTTGATGTCTTGGGGCATACTTTCTTTAAAAGCCAAGTTCTCGTAAGACTTTGGTTCAGTTAATTTAGCACATTGAGCATGTGAGTTGATACAAACAACCACAATTATTATTTTGTCCAACAAAGGCCTATGATGCTTGAGCTGAAGCAGAGTGAGGCTCACAGATGTCTGTTTTCATAGAGTGGGGGAGACTTAAAGCAATAAATAATCAACTATATAAGAGAGAACATCCCAGAAAGAAAAGATATGCAAATAAGGATGACTGAGTGACTATTTTCCTGAAAGTTTTTTTCAGGTCTGTTTTCTAAGGAAGTTAACGGAGCTTGATTCACATCAAGAGGCAGCAAATCTCCAAGGATAGGAGATCCAAAAAAGGGAAAGAGCACAAAGAAAGAGCAAGCATAACTGAGGAAAGTAAATAAAATAGCCAGCAGGAAGGAATGTGTTATCAAACATGCCTGGAAGAACACGTGCCCTTGGGAATATGGGGGTGTCCTGAGCAGCCACTGATGTTACAGAGGTTCTAGGCCTGTGGAGAAAAGTCCTATAGCCCAGCCCTCCCATTCACAGAAAGAATGACTGGCACCTGGGGAGTGTAGAGACTCAACTCATGTTTGAAGATTTGGAACCAGAGCTAGAAATTAGACCTCCTGGTATATTTCATTTACATCTCTACCAAGCATTGCTTTCCTCTGGGTTACTTGCAATGTATGCATTAATAAAAATGACTACTGAGCAAGAATCCAGAAGTGATAGTATGGGATTTCAGGCATCCACAAAATTAGGTATCTACTAAATTTAGCAGGTAGCAATTAATATGTCAGGGAGTCAGGACATCTTGCAAACTATTGGTAAGTCTGGCACATGGAGCCGCTTCTAATGAGGCTATGAAGAAACACCAGCTCCTTTCCTCTTCCCCAGGAATGAAAGCAGCCTGAAAAATAAAAGTAAACTAGTTTTTATCCTGTTGAAAGAAAGGCACTTGAAAAGGCCCAGCTAGAAACAGAAAACATAGAGCTAGGTTAATTAGTTCTTTAATTATTGGGAAGGAATTCAAGAGAAGATTAAAAAACACTGTGGTCTGGTCTGTAGTTAAGGTCCATGATATGTAATTTTAGCCATTATCTGGGAGACTGCTTATGGTGGTGGCAATTATGGGGATGCTGACACAGCAAAACAGTCAAGGCCACATTAATTCTCAACATGTAGACCAAGACCTAATAAGAAACTTCCATCGATGATGTAAAAGTATTGGGAAATAATAATGAAAAGGACAGTGAGAGTAGGTGAGTAAATTCAGAAACTGAACTATCAGATGTCACTTCTGACACTTCTTGTCAGGGCCCTGGACTGGCCGGGTCTCCGGCCCAGCTTAACTAGGTTCCGGACGCAGACTGCTAAGTTACCTTGCTCAGGTTCAGTTTCTCTTAGGTGCCTGAGGGCTATCTACTTTAGCTGGAGAGAGACAGAGAGTCTTAGAGAGAATAAAGCAGTCTTCTTAGAAAGATAGATCTTAGTCTTTAGCAGAGCTTAGTAATCTTCAGCAGAGAGATGCCGTGCTGGCGTTCTGCAGGCAGGAGAGGAGACAGAGTCAGAGTCACAATAAGCAGGTCCGTGATAGACTGCGCATGCTCCCTGACTGCCTTCTCCTCCAGCCTAATATAAGGCTAATCTCGTGCCTCTCAACACCACAGGTGTAGATACTGCCAACTCACCACTGCTCTCATCTTGCAAGCTCTCGTGCTTGTTAGGAGAGCTAAATCCCTCTCCATGCCCTTTCCACCAAGGTGTTCCATGATTGAGCTATACAGGTATTTCTTATAACTCTCACTCCTCCTAGCCATAGGCTATATGGGCTGCAGCACTGAACTGAACTCTGCTTACACATTCACCGTGCTCTTTTATACTACTTTCCTGAATAATCAGAGAAACTAACAGCAGTAAGAGACTCTTCCTACCTTCTGAGTGAAGTAAGAAGATAGACTGCTGTTACCAAGGAACTTTTCAAAGCAAACTGCTTCTGCTGATGTGAGGAGAAAGTTAATTATTAAGAAAATACTTTACATGTATTTTGAAGTTGTTAAAAGAAAGATATTAAAGAGTGACTATAACAATTACTCTAAATTTACTGTAGACCCAGGAAAAGTACAAAATCTCACATGAGGACAGAGCTGGGAGATGGCTGCTGTTTTGAGATCTTTTTAAAAACAGAAAGAGAACAGAGAAATAGCAAGTTGATTAACATTAATTCAGAACTTTAGATCCCCTCTTCAGGACTGACCTGCTCTTGGCATACACTAGATTCCTCTTGGCCACAGTGTTTGCTTTCTTCAAAAGCCGTAACCCTCTGATTGTCAGAAGGAACAAACCCTGGGCCTGATTGGAGGTATCACGTAAGGCTCAGCAAAGGCAGAACCAAGAGATACACTTTTTGCTAGTTTTCGGTTCAACCTTATGTAACGGAAGTTTTAGGAAAGGGCAGGAGAAAAAAAAAAAAAAGCTATGTGAGCCATGGTAAATGGGATTCTCTGTCCTTATTTCCAAATTTTGGTGACGGTATTATTTATCTGTTGTTAGTTATGAACTGCTCCATATCAAATTACTTTCATATTTAGATGCTTAAAAGGACAGTAAGCATGCATTATCTTATAGTTTCTGTGACTTAGAAACTTGGGAGCAACTTAGCTGAGTGGCTGTGGCTTGGGGTTTATGTGGTTGCAGTCAAGGAGTTGGCTCACTCACATGGGTAGAGACAAGAGGACCCAGTTCCTTGCTGGTTGTTGGCAGGAGGCCTCAGTTCCTGACCGCATGGACTGCCCCTGCTTTTCATGGCATCGCTGCTGACTCTTCTCAGAACAAATGATCAAAGGCAGAAAAAAGGAAGCCATAGCGAGTTTCACCTTAGCCTTCCTTGAGTAGCATACTCTTATTACCACAGTACCTTATTTGTTACATGTCAGCCCAATTCAGTGAGGACACGGACTATGCAGAGGCAGGAATACCTGGAGTGTGGGGCCTCTGGAACCATCATGAAGATGGTCTACCAGCATTTACACAGCAGCATGAAATGGTTTTTCTTTTCTACCACCTACCACTTATACTATTATTTATTTATTTAATATTTTTCCTAATATGGGCCTTAAAAACCTCATTTAAGCAATAATATCCATGAAATCATAGATTCTATGTGATTTTTTTTTATAAAATCATAGCTGTATACACTAATGCAATCATGGGGTAAAATGTGCTGGTTTTGCATACAATCTGAAATATTTATATCAAACTGATTAACATAGCCTTCACCACACCTTCTTAGTTATTGTGTTAAGACATTTATACCCTACCCTTAGTAAATTTAACATGTACCCTTGTAAAATGCACTATAGGTGTGGTCCCACCAATTATACTCCCTACACCCATCCTATCCCCTTCCTTCCCTCCTTCTTCTCTTTCCCCTTCTTCTTGGGCTATAATTGGGTTACAGCTTTCATAAAAAAGCTATAAATTTGTTTCATAGCAGGACTGAGTACATTGGATAAGTTTTCTTCCATTCTTGAGAAACTTTGCTGAGAAGAATATGTTCCAGCTCCATCCATGTAAACATGAAAGAGATAAAGTCTCCATCTTTTTTTAAGGCTGCATAATATTCCATGGTATACATGTACCACAATTTATTAATCCATTCATGGGTCCATGGGCTTGTGGGCTTCTCCCATGACTTAGCAATTATGAATTGGGCTGCAATAAACGTTCTGGTGCAAATGTCTTTGTTATAATGTGCTATTTGGTCTTCTGGATATATACCTAGTAGAGGAATTGGAGGATTGAATGGCAGGTCTATTTTTAGATCCATAAGTGTTCTCCAAACATCTTTCCAAAAGGAATGTATTAGTTTGCATTCCCACCAGCAGTGCAGAAATGTTCCCTTTTCTCCACATCCATGCCAACATCTCCAGTTTTGAGATTTTGTGATATTGGCTAATCTTAACACAGTTAGATGATATCTAAAAGTATTTTTAAACTTACTATGTTCTTGGCTGTACAGAAGCTTTTTAGTTTGATCAGGTCCCAGTAGTGCATCTTTGATACTGCTTCAATTGCCTGGGGAGTACTCCTCATAAAATATTCACCTAAGCTGATTCCTTCAAGAGTTTTTCCCCTGCACTTTCTTCTAGAATTTTTATAGTTTCATGTCTTAAGTTTAAGTCTTTAATCCAGTGAGAGTCTATCTTAGTTAATGGTGAGAGGTGAGGGTCCAGTTTCAGTCTTCTACAGGTTGCTAGCCAATTCACCCAGCACCATTTGTTAAATAGAGAGTCTTTTCCCCACTGAATTTTTTTTTTTTTTTGCAATTTTATTATTTTTTTTTTTGGAGACAGAGCCTCAAGCTGTCACCCTGGGTAGAGTGCTATGGCATCACAGCTTGCAGCAACCTCCAACTCTTGGGCTCAAGTGAGTCTCCTGCCTCAGCCTCCCATGTAGCTGGGACCACAGGTGCCCGCCACAACACCGGGCCATTTTTTGGTTGCAGCCATCATTGTTGTTTGGCGGGCCCAGGCTGGATTCGAAGCTGCCAGCTCTGGTGTACGTGGCTGGTGCCCTAGCTGGTTGAGCCACAGGCGCCGAGCCTACTCAGACTTTCTTATGAAAGATAGAATACAACTAGAGCCCAGGATGAAGGAGAGAAATGGAGTGGGAAGGGGGGGAGGTTTGATAGAGGGAGGGCAAAAGGTGGGACCACACCTATGGAGCATATTACAAGGGTTCAAATCAAATCTGTCAAATGTAGAACATAAATGTCTTTTTTTTTTCTTAGAACATAAATGTCTTAACACAAAAATCAAGTAAATGAGGCAAAAGTTGTGTTGATTGGTTTGATGTAACCATGTCAGAGTGTATAAAGAAAAAATATCAAGGGCAGCGCCTGTGGCTCAGTTGGTAAGGCGCCGGGCCCATACACCAAGGGTGGTAGGTTTAAATCCGGCCCCCGGCCAAACTGCAACAAAAAAATAGCTGGGCGCTGTGGTGGACACCTGTAGTCCCAGCTACTCAGGTGGCTGAGGCAAGAGAATCAGCTAAGCCCCAGAGCTGTGTGAGGCCACGGCACTCTACCAAGGGCAGCAAAGTGAGAGTTTGTTTCTCTGTCTCTACATAAAAAAAAAAAAAAAAAAAGAAAAAAATAATCAACACATTGCACCCACCCCCACACGCAAAAGACACTATGGGAAGAGTGAGTGTAACTTATGCCAACCTGCTCCGGTCTCCCAGGTCTAACAACAGGGGTGGGGCTGTACCTGGCTCCTTTCTCTCTGGGAGGAGCCCTTCATCATCACTCAGTGTTACACGCCCTTGATTCCTGTTAGTGACTGGGTCCCTCTGCTGAATTTGGCCTACCTGATGAAGCCCAAGGCCCTCACTTCCCTGAGACTACCTCCAGAGGAAAGAAGAGGACATCTCAGCTTTCATGCTGGGTTCTGACCCTCCAATTGCTGAGAGCAGATGTCCCCCACTGAATGTTTTTAATTGGCTTGTCAAAGATCAAGTAACGGTAAGTAGCTGGATTCATCTCTTGGTTCTCTATTCTGTTCCAAACATCTACCTCTCTGTTTTTGTGCCAGTACCATGCTGTTTTGATCACTATCGATCTATAGTAGAGTCTCAGGTCTGGTAGTGTGATTCCTCCTGCTTTGTTTTTATTTCTGAGTAATGTCTTGGCTATTCGAGGTTTTTTCTGATTCCATATAAAATGAAGTATTATGTTTTCAAGATCTTTAAAATATGACAATGTAGCTTTGATAGGAATTGCATTAAAGTTATATATTGCTTTGGGTAGTATAGACATTTTAACAATGTTGATTCTTCCCAGCCATAAGCATGGCATTTTTTTCCATTTGTTAACATTTTCAGCTATTTATTTTCTTAAAGTTTCATAGTTCTCTTTATAGAGGTCTTTCACTCCTTTGTTAGGCAAACTCCCAAATATTTCATCTTCTTTGGTACTACTGTGAAAGGAATAGAGTTCTTGACTGTTTTTTCAGTGTGGCTATTGTAGCCTTTGTATATAAAGGCTACAGATTTAAGGGTGCTGAATAAATCAAATTTTTTATCAGAGATGAGATATCTCTAGGAATAAAAATTTTCAAACTTTGCAATGAATTATCTTCATTTCCAGAGATAGAAATATTTGATAAACAATTATTATTCTCATTTTATAGAAAAACATATGGAAATTCTGAGTTAGGATGTAAGTAATCCTGCTCATGCAAATCAAATGTTAAATTCCAACATGCATTTTCATGTTTTAATATAAAATACAAAATTTATTGGTACAAGTTAATTTGTAGCAGAAAAACACCCACCAAGATAAGAGTCTTTCCGATGAAAACATTGAGTCTTAGAAGGATTAGTATATACTTGAATGCTTGAATTACTGATCTTTAACTCTGGTCTATCCAAATGATATTTTTTATTAATAAATTGTGATTATTTTCAAAACCTATAATGATAGGCATTGCTTAATGAAAAAATATATAGTCATCTTTCAAGCATCAAGCATGTAAAGCTTGGTATGAATGAGTGAGAGGCCAACAATTAAATAATTTAGTTCATTACATTAGTTTGAGCACAGGTTTAGTTCAACAGTTTCTTTATCTGTCTAAAAATAATAATTTATAGATACCAAAATTCCTCAGATTAGAATTCTTAAAACCATAATGACATAATGATTTTCATCCATTCTATACAAGTTTTCCAGGAAATTAACAGTTCTTAAGCTGAATAGAATAATGATACTCAAATGTGAATGAGAATAAGATTTATCTACAGTACTTATTAAAAATGGAGATTCTTACATTTCACACTCAGAGAATTTGATTCAGTGCAAAGTTGGAAAAGCTACATGTTATGGAATGAACCAACCATAGACCTTTGTAAGACAAAGTGACCATGAAGATAAGTTTACATAGAAGGTAATACAGTGGTATCTTCTTTCCTTACTATTTCACAAATATAAGTTCTAAAATATAAATAGGTATTTTACACTTCCAAAATCATGAACATAATGTATATTTTAAAAGTATTTGGACAAATTCTTTGCCTAGGCTGATATCCAGAACAGTTTTATGGGTACATCTGTGGCTCAAGGAGTAGGGCGCCGGCCCCATATACTGGGGATGGCAGGTCCAAGCACGGCCCCCGACCAAAACTGCAAAAGAAAGAAAGAAAAAGAAACAGAACAGTTTTTCCTCAGTTTTGTGCTAGAATTTTTATGGTTTTAGGTCTAACATTTAAGTCTTTAACTTAACTTGAGTTAATTTTGGAATATGATGAGAGAGATAGTTTCATTCTTCAGCACATTCCTATCCATTTTTCCCAGCACTATTTATTGAATAGGGTGAACTTTCCTTGTTGTAAGTTTTTGTCTGCCTTGTTGAAGATTAGTTAGTTAGGCTCTGAGCCTACAGATCAGCAGCTAGGGTGCTGGCCACATACACCGGAGCTGGTGGCTTGGAACCCAGCCCCGGCCTGCCAAACACAATGACAACTGCAACAACAACAACAAAAATAGCCAGGCATTGTGGTAGGCACCTGTCGTCCCAGTTACTTGGGAAGCTGAGGTAAGAGAATCTCTTAAGCCCAAGAGTTAGAGGTTTCTGTGAGCTGTGATGCCATTATGTCTCACAAAACAAACCAAAATTAGTTATTTATATGTATATGGTTTTATTTCTGGGTTCTCTACCCTGTTTCATTGATCTATGTGTTTATTCTCATACCAATACCGAGCTGCTGTTTTAGTTACTATAGCCTTATTGTGTGTGTGTGTGTGTGTGTGTCCACAAATGTTGAATGGTAGGGTTTCCTCTGTTTTTTTTAATTTTAATTTTAATTTTTTTTTTGGCTGAAGACCCCGTTTTTTGAAATAGGTGCTACGAATTACCAAAATAACAGGAAAATACCTAAAGTACATACCTACAACCAAAAAAATATTATTAAGTTTAAATAGCACAAAAAATACAGTATCATTGTTGAAGTAAATCCAACTGCTCTCTTTAAAACACAAGTATAATAAGCATGCACTTCAGTGATGGTCTTTATAATTGTACCAGTAATAAAATTACTATACTTGGCCAAATGTGGTCAGTAAGAGATTGCAAGTGACATTTGCAGGTGTTAGTATAAGTTGTAAAAAGCATGAAATTTTAGTAACCATTAAAAAGATTCTGTATCCCCTTGAAATTAATTGGGAATCCCATCTGTAACATTTATGCCATATTGATATCACAGCCAAGTGGGGAGCCTGATTTTACCAAAATTTCGATTGTTCTTTAGCATCTCCATATGTATTCATTGATAAACCACTATGTAATGTACAGGATATGTATTCAATCCAATCTAGTAAGTATTTGTTGAGGTTTGAAAATGCTGGTTGATCTAATTCTTTGGAAAATGAAGAAAGATTTGCTTTTAATCTACAATAGGTATATAATTCCTATATTTCAGATATGCCTAAATAAAACTTTTTGGTCATTGCCAGAAATTATTATGTAAAGTTATTAACAGTATTCTAAACATAAAACTAAATAGCAAACAATGCTCTTCAAATGCTATAGATGTCCATCTTGGAAAAGTGAAAGCTATTTTATAATAAATTAGAAATTAGCCCCTTAGTACCCTATCATCGCTATCATTTATGAGAGACCTAGCCATTTAATAAAGACACATTATTCTGAGTATTAATTTGCTATTATTATACAGGTTCATGCCATCAAAATTATTGGCCTTGTCATCTTCCATGACATGACAGAAAATTAATCTCTAAAGAAAACTATTTAAGGACTAAAAGTATTTCAATAATGTTTTTTAAAAAAATTTATGTCTATACATAGCAAATGCATGCAAAGTATTGTAAGAACTCTTCAAATTTGGACTTTATTTCTAAAACAGCATAATTGAAATAAGATAATTGTACACAATTGTATACAATGCAGCTGTTCTATAACCACAATAATCTTTTCATATTAAATGTCAATAAATATAGACTACATATATGCCAGTTAAGTATGAACATTGAGGAAATAAAAATTGAAAATGATACTATCCATCACAAGTAGAAAAAAAATAATGAAATGCTGAAATCCTGGGCAAATGTTCAAGAAATTTAAAATTTGTACTTCTATGAAGAAAAAAATGGAGGTTTCTATAATAAGGTATGGGTTGAATAGTGTTCCCTCAAAATGTATGTCAACATGCTATTTCAGAATATTATCCTCCTGTAAGTAATAGTAGGGTATTCACAGATGTAATTAGGTAAATTGGAGTTGTGGTGGATTAAGATGGGCCCCAAATCCAATGACTGGTATCCTTATAAGAAGGCCATGAGAAGACATATGTGGGAGAAGGAAGCATGTGACCACTGGGGTAGAGATTGGAATGAGGCTGATGTAACACAAGGAGTGCTTAGAGATAACGGAAGTTAGAGAGAGACAGGAAGTAGTCGTCCCTAGGACTTTCATGAAGAAAATGACTCTAAGGACACCTTGATTTTGGATTTATAGATTCCAGACTGTGAGGGAATAAATTTCTGTTATTTTAAAGCACCCATTTTTATGATACTTTTTTATGAGGGTTCTAGGAAACTAAGACAATTGAAAATATAGAAAAATATTTTATAATAAATCAGAGTTCATCTTGCTTGACGTAAAAATAGATATGTCATTGTCACAAGACACAAGTATTCTTCTGAAGTCATACAAACCATGATTATGGAATATTTAGGAAAACAACATCCAAGTCTAGTGTTTAAAGTAATTACTATTGATATATATTTTCTTCACACTATGTAATTCATACTTGGCCTTGAATATATTACATTACCCATGGTCACAGATCAAGTACTCACTGACTGACAGATATTGGTTCTGAGCTTCCCCCGCTATTACATTAACTAAATCTAATCATAAAGCATTTTGACTGATAGAATTATTTTAACTCTGGGAGTTTAAGGGGGATAAAAAATGAATAATAATTGATCCTAGGAGGCCAATCTTTATTTGAAGACTTTTTTAAAAAGTAATATTTTATTAACATAATCAGGGTGATGCTGTCAGACCATTATGGAAAAACTAAATTTGATCCCTATTTACTAACTATTAAAACCAAAAAGTGAAGCTTACTGATCTGAGAGGGAAGCAATGATATATTTTTCATTGTTTACACATGGCCTCAGGGTAAGCATGCATCTCTTTGGTAGCATTCTAGCCTCAGAGTTCCTTTTAATAAGCAATTAATGCAACAAATTTGATATATACAAGTCAATGAAGAAAATCCTTAGCTTGTTTAGATACATTCCAAGCATAGCAAACACCCAACTTCAGAATTTATCCATGTATGTAACTCTTCCTTCAACTCTCAGTGCAAACAGAATTATGTACATGAAATCAACAGCTTTTAATGGATAGAAGTGTGGTGACAGAGCTTTGCTTTGATTTAAATTATTGCTGAACTTGGGAGAAATTTATCAGCAACTAAAGAAATATTTGTATGATTTGGAGGTTGATAATTTAACTCTTCTAAAAGCTTAGTCTTAATTCTTTTTTCATTTTTCTCATCCTCTTTCTCATCATCTTCTCTCAACAATGGCCCTCTTCTCTGTGGTCATCATCACTGCCATTCTCACCTCCTTCCGCATCTATTACTTAACTTATTTCATCTATGTGATCAGAATATAACACAGTGTGCCCCCAAAGCCATGCATATGGAAATGGGAAAATAGGAAATTGTAGGTAAGTGTACCTTAATTTACAAAATACTCATTGCAAAATTTTATAAAATTTTTACAAACTATTCTCTACTTGTTGGCCACCTCCTTCCACACACACACATACACACACACACACACACACACACACACACACACACACACTGAGGAAGTCTTCTCTTCTACTCGTGGCAAATGTGTTCCAAGATATCCATTGTTATGCAAATTTATTAATTATTTCTATGTATAAAGACTTTTGAAACACCCTTTAGTATCTTAGTCTGTACTGCTATAGCAAAATACCACAGACTGGATAATTTATAAACACCAGAACTTGTGTCTAACAGTTATGGAAGCTGAAAAGTCTAAATCACAGCACCAGCAGGCTTGGTGTGTAACAGGGGCTGCTCTCTGATTCTAAGATGACACCTGGAATTACAAGTCCCACATGGCTTAAGAATAGAAGAGCAAAAATGCCTCTAAGCTAGTTCACTTTACCCATTTGCTAAGCACTAATCTATTTCTGACTGTAATGCCTTAATCACTTCCTGAAAGGCCTCAACTCTTCATATTACCACAGTGGGGATCAGGCTTCAACACATGAATTTGAGGGAATATGCAGACACAGCAAATAGTGGGGCAAAATAAACCAAACTGTGACACTGTAATGTGATATGGATGACACATGTCATTATAATGTGATAACACAGTACAAAGCAAGGGCCCTTAAGCTGTATTAGGGGTCCATCATTTCACCAGTATAATTCCTATTTCTCCTTGGCCACATTTTAGTTACTCCTCTGCTAAGAAGTCATACTGAATCTCTAAAGTAAAAGCAAAGCATGATGCTTTGAAGAACTAAAGGAAGTTTAATAGGACTACATGAAAGAAGGAAGGGAATTTGCTTTAGCTCAAGTACAGAGTCAAGGCTGAAAGTAGTGATAACTGAGACAGTTGGCGCACTAATTGGTTAGATTAATCACTGCCTCGTAAACTTTTGTGTAATGTTGATTTTTTCCATGTAGATAAGGTGGGCTTCTCCAAGTTTCTTATATTCTCCATATTTGTTTTTACCTTCAAATCTGTACATACTGGTTGCCCAGGCTACAGTAACCAACTCTCATTCTCTGCCTACATAATTCCAATTTATCATTTAGGTCTCAAATTGCACACTACTTTTCTCAGGAAAATGTTGCACTAATATGTTGAATCTAAGGATGATTCACAATGACTCAGAACATATATAATCTCTTTTCTTGAGTGTGGGAAAATCTATGACTATGATGAATACATACCTCCATAGTTTGGTTACTAATCTGTTGACTTTGGGTTAATCCAAAGAAATATTATGCTGGGAGGGCATGACCTAGCTTTAGGAGCCCTTAAAAGAAGGTGAAGTGTCAGAGAAGTCTCTCTACTAGCCTAGAAGAAAGCAAAGTGTTACATTGTGAACTGTCTTTGCAGCTGGCCACGAAATACTTCACTCCTACAACATCCATGAGAAAGTGAATTCTGTTAGTTATTTGAATATGCTTGGAAAAAATCCTGAGCTCCAAATGAGACTTCAACTCCAGCCAACATCTTGAGTTCAGTTTTATGAGATCCTAAGCAAAGAATTCAGTTAACATGTGCCCAAAATTTTCACCCATGAAAAATGAGGGAAATTGCTAAATTAGTGTTAAACTGCTAAATTCATTGTAATTTTAACTGGTAGATTTCTTAAATCCTTACTAGTTTTCCTTGATATATGCCATGACACTCAGTTCTTTCTGATTTTTTACCACTGGACAAAATACTATGCCTGGCACATGGTTTACATTCAGAACGTATCTATTAATTGAAAGAGACATGGGGAGTGCCATGGAAAGACTTTAAACATTGTAATAAAATAGTAAATAATCTGAACACTAATTAAGTTTACACACAATTTTGTACATGCCCTGTTCCCAACCTATTATAATTATTAATTCCATCTTTCACCATTGTTAGACTCCACAACCAGTACCATATCCTACAAATGTTTGTCTGATACTTGTGTTTCTCTTTCAAATCTCTCTCGATGCATACTTTCTTGCATGTTTTGCTCATTTTCTTCCCCAAAACTACTCTCTCCCAAGTCCTGTGCACACTTCACAGGGCCATCGTGCCATGTGATGAGGAAAGCTTCCTCTTCATAGCTCTGCTTCTTATGAATATCACCTTTCATATTCAGAGGACAGAGATGCTCTTTTGGTGTTCCTGCCTGCAGTCCAGAATGATTCATGCTGAGGCCTAGCTTTGGATTTTGGCAAAATAAAATATCACTTTGTTTATCGCTTTCAGGTTTAGAACTGTCTGTGCAGAAATCAGAGACACAAATCTCGGAAGCAATTCAATAATTAGAAGCTAAAGAACAAAGTACATAGTTCTAATTTGAACTCAAGTATCCATCAGATTTAATTATATGAAGATATTCCGATTTTTTTTTATTGTTTGAGATTCATTGAGGGTACAAAGAATTAGGATACATTGATTATATATTTTAGATAAAGTCTTATAATTGTGTCCCACCCCCAAGAGGTGTGCCATGTACTGTGACCTGAAGCAATCTACAGCTTCAATGCAATCCCCATTAAAATGATATCACCATACTTTCAAGATTTGGAAAAAATAATTCTTTGTTTTGTATGGAACCAGAAAACAGCTCACAATATCCAAGGTAATTCTTAGCAATAAAAACAAAGCTGGGGATATCACCCTACCAGACTTCAGGCTATTCTATAAGGCCATAGTGATCAAAACAGAATGGTATTGGCACAAAAATAGATTCATTGACATTTGGAACCAAATTGAAAACCATAAGATGAAACTAATTTCTTACAGCTACCTGATATTTGATAAACCAAACAAGAACATACATTGGGGGAAAAACACTGTTCAATAAATGATTTGGGGAGAACTGGATAATCGTATGTAAAAGACTGAAATTGGACCCACACCTCTTACCACTTAGAAAAATTGATACAAGACAGATAAAAGATTTAAATATAAGCCATGAAACAGTAAAAATTCTCTAAGACAGTGTGGGTAAAACACTTGAAGATATTGGTCTGGGGAAAGATTTTATGAAGATTTCCATGTCAATTGCAGCAACAACAAAAATAAACAAATGGGACTTAATTAAACTAAGAAACAACAACCAAAGCAAACAGACATCTTTTGGAATGGGACAAGATATTCCCATTATTCTCTTTTATGAATTAGACAAAACTTGATAACTAGGATCTACAGAGGACTCAAATTAATTAACATAGAAGACCCAATAATCACGTATAACACTGGGAAAGAGATATGAATATATTAATAGAACCTTTTCTAAAGAAGATAGACAAATGGCTAATGAACACGTTCTTAATGTTATTTTCATAGACTAAACACATATTCCTGTCATTTTTATATGAATGCATTTTTTATTGTTTTTGTTTTTGACATAGCAAGTATACATTTAAACATTGATTATCCATATATTATCACAGACACATTTTAAGAATTTATTCTGTCAACGCCCTCCCCTCACATAGTTTTATGTATAGTAGAACACACACTCTACTCCCTTTTGCCATTCCTCATTCCATTTTTCTCTATTCTCCACTAATCCTTTCCCTCCTTTTCTTACATCACAAATAGGGCTGCAAAAATCATTACATAGCAAATAACCCCTTGGGAGAGGCCTATTACCAACCTATAATTTCCTAAGAAGTAGTTGGTCATGAGGGAGGCCCTTTCAAACAAGTCACTTGAAAACGCACACAGTTGAGCATGTGGTGTGAGGTGAATAGAGCCTTTGGAGAGCCAGTGTAGTGGCTTAACTTATACTATGGATTATTTTCTGTAATGTAATTCCAGAGTAGTTATGAAAAGTAGGAATCTCAAAATAAGAAATCTTTTCTCTTTCCAACCTCTCTTTCTCTCTCCCCATCCCCATCAATACGGATTTAAACACAAAAAGTGTAAGATTTTATGATCAAACATGAAGCTTCTTGTTAGTCTGTGTACATTAGGATTTCTGTTACTGGTTCTTTCTAGGAAGGGGGAAGTGTGGGGCACTAAATTTTGATACAATTTGCTGCTTCTGGGGAAAAAGTGCCTTCTGTTGCAGGAATTACACTTGTTTAGTCATTGGATAGGTATTTAAATGACCAAAGAGGTTAGAATTGTGCACCTTATAATTACTATGTTATAATGACATGATTCAATAGGAAAGCATAAAAAATATATTCTTATGAGTCCCATTATGATAAATTTCTCAAGGATCTTTTTCCTGATAATACAATCTTGGTTATAGGAAATAATTTACTTAATAAATATTTATATTAATTTTATTATAAATACTCATAGAACACTTACATATGTGAATATAAAAAACTATACAGAGTTTAATTAAAATATCATGATCAGTAAGCATATGAGGAATCAAACATTTCCCTACTCAAACTTCTTTTTTTTCATAATAATTTTATTAAATCATAATTATGTACATTGGTGCAATCATAGGGCAGAATGTGCTTCATATACAATCAGAAACATTATGATCGTACTGTGAGAGATAGCCTTCATAGCATTTTCTCAATCACTATATAAAGACATTGATACTCTATATTTAATAAGTTTCATCAGTACCCTACCAAGATGCACCGTAG
>CAUYRH010026939.1:0-14143 GCA_963574655.1 Perodicticus potto
TGATGTACGGATCTTCTTTTTTTTGTGGCTGTGGATGCCTTTTAGCACAGCCTTCTTGGCCTTCAATGCCTTTGCTTTGGCTTCGGCTTTGGGAGGGGCAGGAGCTTCCTTCTTCGCTTTCGGCGCCATCTTGTGAAAAGCAGCATGTGCTATTTTAAACTAAGTTTTGTTTTCCCACTGGCTAAGATGAAGTGATGAGTATAATTTTTAATCTTATGTACTCTTTGAGGCATGAAAAAGTACTGCCCAGGTTAATATAAAATTAAAGTAGAATCTAATATTTACTTTACATGGAAGTAATATAAACAACCCATAAAAAGAACCTATTTCTAAATCATAAATATCAATAATATTGACTATGTATTGATATTGTGATTTCACAAGCTACTGTGTTATATGTTTTATGGTCGTTATCTTATTTATTCTTCAGAACAACCTTATGAGGTAAGCATTGTTACATACATTTTATGGATAAGTAAACTGAGGTTTAGAGAAGCTAGATAATTTGCCCAATTCACACAACTAGTAATTGTAAAAAATGGATCAGAATCCACTTTGTATGACTGAACATTGCCCTTTAATCATTATATCTCTGGTACTCAACCTTCAGTAGTGTGCAGAAGAACAATCTGGGGCACTTGTTAAAACATAGACACCTGGGCACTATTATGTGAATATGGTAGTTTAGCGGTTCTGAGGTTGGGGCTGAGAATCTAAATTTTTTAAAATGTGTGACTGACACAGAAAACTGTACATATTCATGGGGTACAACATGATGTTTTGATACACGTATAAATTGTCCACGAAATTTCAATAAACTCCCCAGGTAATTTTCATGGTGATGATTTTTTTAACAGACTCTCAGAAAATGCAATACATTCTCCTGACATAGCTAACATACTTTTCTCTGTGTTCATTTCACACGAGTCTTTTTTTTTTAAGTCATATATTTGAGCTTGTGTTTCTTTCTTTTAAACTCATAACGCTCACTGTAGCTAAAAAACTTGCCAGAAGAATAGAAATTGTGATGCAATGTGATGCGTATTGATAATTGCACAAAAGCTACATATGTAAGAAACAGGTTTGGTCTGATTCACTGAGGCCAAACCACAGGCTTTCTCTGTGGGTGTAAGTAGAGGCAGCTAGACAGGTGAAAGAAGAGAGAAAGAAGAAATGAACATAGAAGGGAGAGGGAAGAAAAGCGAGAAAGGGAGTAAAGTTAAAAGATTAAGTTACTTTGGAACATAACTAAGTATGCTTCTTTCAAAAGACAAACCAGTTCTGATTAAAATTTGTGTTTTGACAGCCATGTCTTTTCTTTAATTTGTTTAGGTCCTTAAATGGAATGACAGGGCACACAATTCAATTGGCAGTTGTGATTAAGAGGTCAGGCAGTGAATTCAGTACTTTGAAAAAACTCTCTCTTCTGCCTTCTTCAACTGGCACTTTAGTCCCCTAACTTATTCATATCGGCAGGAAGCAATGGCTGAGCACCACCCTCCACTCACAAGTCTAAGGCCAAGCTTCATTATTAACTACTGCTTCAAGGAAATAAATTCAATGATGGTTAGATAATCCAGGCACATATATAGCTTTTCAGTCCCAATTATTGTTTTCTTTTTCTCCTTCTGGACTATTAATCTAGCATGAAAAGCTTAAAACTAAAAAGGCTTTTTAGAAAAGGAATCACTTTTGTCCCTGCACAAAAGAACAGCAAAAAAGGTACTCCCAAGGACAGAGTCTGTTAAAAATCAGATTATTTCCACCACACTCCCCTATTATTCACCTGTCAGTAAAATATGTCCTCTCATTGTCTTGGTTTGAATGCCTATTTTTATCTGGCTGGAGCTATATGGTCATTTTTGTATTTATTACAAAATTCTTTGGGTTTTTTTCCCCATTCTACTCCCCCCACCCCAGAACATGTTTTCTGCTCTTAAAAACTGGGCCACATGCCTCTGAGGAGAAAGTAGTACATTATTTCATTCCCACCTTTTCTTCTTTTTTGGCATCTCTGAGGCTGCTATGCCCAGAAGTGCTTCCACTCAAGCCCGACCATCAAATCAATTATCACAGCAGACTGCTTTCTAAATATGAATGGCAATGAATGACAACAGGCAAGGCAAACTTTCAGCTTTGATTTGTCATTGGTCATGTAAATCTTTTTTGTGTGTGTCCTCCCCTTCTTTCTATCTCTCTCAATTTCTCTCTGTCTTTCCCTTTCAATCTCTGTCTCTCATAGATGTTTGAGAGGGTCCAGCCGTTTGGCCAACTCCCTCTCCCCCCCCACCCCCACCACCAGAACCCCAGTAACTGCATTGTATCAAATCTTCAAATGTCTTCAAATGAAAGCTTCACCTCTGTGAGTCAAAGTCACAAGAGAAAAATGGTACTGGGAGCCATTATTGCTATAAAATCTCTTCCTGCTAACCTCTGGGCCTGATTATTATTGCATTTGAAGAAGCACAACAGTCTTCAATCCTTATTCATTTGGGCTGTTTAAAATTCTGGCCTGCTCCAGTATTTGAAGCTTCAATTGTTTTGTGCTTAATGTTGCTCATTTCATATCAAGTTCTTGCTTATGCGAAATACTTTAATTTTTAAAATGTTATTATATGCTAGCGGTTTAAAAAGATTGAGAATGCCATAGAGAGAAAGAGAGACTGGTTTAAGCAAATCATAACTAGCTTTCATAATGCTATATGTGGTCATTAATCCATCACTTTTGTGAGAATGTCTGTAATTTCTAATATATGATAGGGCTTTACATTTCTTTTTTCAAGCTGAAAGCAATTCTGTTCACTGGCCAATGATGCCATACTTTTGCCAATTATATTTATAAATATTGCTTTGAAAAATGAGTTCCAAGGAGTAACATCACGTGTAGATAGCAGGCAAGAGAATAAATTTTGCTAGCTACTTAACCAGAAATTCTGTAACAAGAGTCTTGTCTTAGAATATTGATTGTCTTGATTTAGTCAAATAATGACGAGTTGCGTAAGGCTGTGTGCCTACAACCAGTTTAACTAGCAAATTAAGTTGTCCATTCTGTTATAATTAATCCACCATCACTGAAATACACTCAACCACAACCTACTTTATGACACACATACATTGCTTCTCCTGTGTGTGTGTGTTAGGGGTGGGAGGTTAGTAGGGAGTAGAGATACAAAAGAGTATGAATTATAATTTCTATTTTCCAGAAACAATCTAATTGAGGAGATAATGGACAAAGACTCTGTCTTTTGATTAAACTTGAGTCAGGCTATTTTGAGCTCCTTTTTTGACTAGCCTTAGTAATGGGCTCTGTCTTTTGACTCCTTTAGTCCAGTTTTAGCAAAAATCCCGCTGGGTTAATTTAGTGAAAATTCCCCACCCTTGATATCTGAGCAAATTACTTATCTTCCACCTTGGATAGCGTATCAAGATGGCCTGGCTCCAGCATGAATCTTGTCAAGTCAGTTTAGCTGGAATCCCCTTAGGCCTGATGTTTCCTTTTAGTACCCACATTTTGCCATGTAAAATGCACTCCTGTGTATAATGGGCACCCACATTTTTGGACCATGGTTTCAGGAAAATGCCCCTTGTGAAAGTGGCCAGTTCTCCTCTAGAAGAGACACTTCTGGGGAAGGCTAACGCTCCTCTGGTAAACGTACAGATTACACTGCTCTCTCGTAGCCGCCCACTGTATAGACAGGTGTGTGGCTGGCAGAGTAGAAGTTTCTCAGGCTGTTGGGCCTACAGGAAGCCAGGTAGGTCTCTGGGGTCTGGCTGCACAGAGCTCCTAGTTTTTTCTCTCCATGCTTCAGGGCTTCTGGCCTCGGCCCTTACTCCACATATTTGTGACTTACCTTGTCAGCCCCGCTATCATTCTTTTCCCTGATTATGGCCCTTGATGGAGGCCACTCCGGCCCACTTGCACCAGACACCAGATCCTCCTGGGCTGGAACCCCTGGTAGGCCCAGGTAGGAGGGTGCAGTGGCCCCGGGAAGCCTGTTGGGGCCCATTGCCCCCAACCCAGCTGTACCATCCTTGTATAATATGCATCCTTATTTTTCCCTTAAAAATTTGGGCAAATAGGGTGGTGCCTGTGGCTCAAAGGAGTAGGGTGCCAGCCCCATATGCCGGAGGAGGCAGGTTCAAACCTAGTCCCGGCCAAAAACTGCAAAAAAAAAAAAAAAAAAAAAGTTGGGGCAAATATATGTGCATTATACATGGCAAAATGCAGTTAATTTTCCAGCCACTGATCCCTACCCTCCTCCTTGGCTATAAATCTCCACTTGGTACTGTTGTATTTGGACTTGAGTTCAATCTTACTACCCTACTGTAGTAAGGTGAGGAGTTCATCAAACTCTATTGTAGTAGTCCTTCTGAATGAAGTCTGCCTTATGTCTTTAACAAGTGTCAGAGTAATTTTTTCTTTAACAATAAGACATGGATACAAAAAACAAAACTAGAATAAATGGCACAATTTGCTAAGTGTCAACAGAATTACATAGAAGGACTATGTAAATGTTGGGAGAAGGATTACTTCAAAATGAGGTGGGAGGTTCAACGATGCTTTCATGAGGTAGATAAGATTTGACCTTTGTGCGGTGAAAGCGTGGATGAGGTTGTCATAGGTAGACAATAAGAGTGAAGTTATTCCCAATGTGCAAGTAAACAGCTTACACTGATTTACTCATTGTTCTTTATTTGAAAATTTTTGAGCTCAAAGTTCTTTAGCATCTAATTTTATAAATGGTTAACTAACAAAAGACACAGGTAACATGTGTGCAGTAGAAATAGTCTTTCTGTAGCCTACCCTTAGGCTTGTAGGTATGATATGCTGGGTCAAAGGTGGCTTTTATAGGACCAATAATAACTACAAGAGAGTTTTTATAAGATAGTTTCTAATCTCTTAAGAATTGTGAGTTGTGGCTGGGCTCGGTGGCTCAACCCTGTAATCCTAGCACTCTGGGAGGTCAAGGAGGGTGGATTGCCTGAGCTCATGGGTTCGAGACCAACCTGAGCAAAAGCAAGACCCTGTCTCTCAAAATAGCCAGGCTTTGTTGCCAGCACCTGTAATCTCAGCTACTTGGGAGGCTGAGGCAAGAGAATCACTTGAGCCCAAGAGTTTGAGGTTGCTGTGAGTTATGACACCACAGCACTCTACTATGGGCAACAAAATGAGACTCTACCTAAAAAAAAAAAAAGAATTATGAGTTGCTCCAAAGGAAATTTTAATGCTTTATTTTTATTTAGATTTATAAAGACATCCTAGGCTAAGAGTAGATGTCCTAGAGTAGTTACAACCTAGGACTTTTATAGTCCAGAGCTGTACCCCTTGGGGACTCTTTTTAGGCCAGTGCCCACATCTTTTGTATGTTTCCCAGGTCTGCTGCAACAAATTTCCACAAACTGGGTAGCTAACAACAACAGAAATGTTTTTTTTCACAGCTCTGGAGGCAAGATTTTGAAATAAGGTGCTGGCAGGGTTGGTTCTTTCTGGAGGCTCTGAGGGAGAATTTGTTCCATTTCTCTGTCCTAGCATTTGCTAGTTGCCATCAATCCCTGGGATCCCTTGTCAGCTGCACCACACTAATCTCTGCTTCCACAGTCACGTGATATTCTGCCTGTGTGTCTTTGTGTCCCTGTGTTTTGCATGGCCTTCTTATAAGGATACTAGTCCAGTCATTGAATTTAGTGCCTACTCAAATCCAGTATCACTGTATCTTAGCTTGATTACATTTTCAAAAACCCTATTTTGCAAACAAGATCTTATTCACAGATAGGGATGGGGGGGGGAGGTTAGGATTTCAACATATCTTTTGAGGCAAGGTAATTCAACCCAAGACCCTGTCATATCAATTATTAAAGTATTATTTTCCTAAATGGGATGAAGTAATCCTATCTAATGATTTATTTTCCACTATTTTTTCTTTTGAAACAAGTAAGTTCATATAACACCTATACCTGAAATATAACTTGACTTTCAACTAAATGTTTAATTTCTAACCTAATTTAGTACATATTAGAACTGTCTCCAAAATCTATTCTGCACATAGCGAGAGCAAGGTAGCAAACGCTAAGTTACATTAGGCCCTGTGGGGAGATAAAAAAAATGATAAAAAGAATTGGCTCCTACTCTCATACAGTTTACAGCCTTGAGGTTTCATAGCATAGAATGTTTGCAAGGGAAGGAATCTAAAGATCATTTATTCCAAACCACTCATTTTATAGATGAGACCTTTGAGGCCCAGAAAGGTTAACTAACTTGCCCAGGGCTTGCAAAGTTAATTGGGGAAATAGAACAGGGAAGGGAAACAAATGAAGGGCATAATTTTAAAGAAATCCAGTTACTACTTTGCTTTCATGTATGAGGTACACACTGAATGTAGATGATGTATCACAGAGATTATATCACAGCCTAGCAGTCAAGAGCAATTCTAGAGTAGACGCCAAGGCTCTTTATCTTCTTTGCCCTGATCTGTGAAGCCACCCAGAAAGCAAAATGACTCCCTGACCTTTCTTTTCTTGGAGCATGGGCTTAACCTAAGTTTCAGTTGCCTGGGGGAAGTAACACCTTTATAGCAGAAAGCACAGGACTATGCAGTTCTGCTCGCAGTAAATCTCTAATGACCATAAACTAATGTTGGAGAAGTAGCCCCCCAAGGGGGTGTGGAATCAGGAGTTACAGATATACCATGGATAAAAGAACCATGATGCATGGCTCATCCTTTCGTGTTTCAAAAGGGAAATAAGCAGTATTACTGATTTTGGCGGGGGGGGGGGAGAAGGATACATTTCCTACTTTAAATACAACCAATTGTTAAAATAGTTTGCAAGTCAGTTTGTAAGTAAAAACTCTTCTTTCTTTTCTCCTTTTACAGACAATGTTTGAATTAAAAACAACCCACCACTAAAGTAAAAGAACAATGAAGTACCATGGTATTCTATCATAACCTAATTTAAAGAATAAACAAAACAACAAAAAGCTGGGAAAAAGGATTAGAAATTACAGGAGGAAATCAAGAATTTACCTATCTTTTTATTATTCAACCATCATTAAATCACTATCAACTGAGCCTAGTTTCTCTGAATTAACGGAACTAGCATTTAATCTGACTTGCCTAATACAGGAATATACTTACTCCTTTTTCATAATGTACAAGATTTAAAATAAAGTAGAAAAGCACCACTTTCCAGGCCTACTATTTTGGGATACATTGAAAAATTAACTATGTTTCTACTAATTTATTCAATATTTCATTCAAAATATTCTTTTCATAATTACATTTCTTAGAGCTATCAGTTAGAACTGCAATTTTGAATTAGGTGATTTCAAGTATACCTATATGCCTAGATGTGAATTAACACAAATTTTAGCACCATCAGCTTGAAAATAGAGCTGCAGAGAAACCAAGTAACATGTTAGAAATGAACATAAACAAATTTACATAATCAGAGATCCAAAGACATAGTAGAACGTCATATATTCTTTGAGTTTTGAACAAGAATAAAATTTGACAAACAATGCACTATAATTATCATCTCCATGAGTGTCTAACTATAAAATAGAATTGTTGCTTTACTAGCAAGAAGAATTACAAATTGTATGTCTTAAATGTATGCACATCACACTTCTTTGGGGCTTGTTACACAGTTGTGACAATATCAAAAACCTACCTCTCATGATATGATCAGCCTTATAAGTAGTTAAAATGCAAGCTAACTTTGGAAAATTCCACAAATGAATGACTAAGTAGAAGAATCATTCTTTCACTCATTACTGACTTTTGCCTGTAAGCTGAGGTGTTTTTTGTGTTTATTTTATTTTTTAAGACTGAGACTTGCTGTGTTGGCCAGGTAGAGTGCAGTGGAGTCATGATAGCTCAGTACAACAACCTTATGCTTCTGGGCTAAGTGATCCTCCTGCCTCAGTCTCCTGAGTAGCTGGGACTAAAAGCATCTGCTATAACACCCAGCTAGTTTTTCTATTTTTTGTAGAGATGGAGGTCTCACTGCTGCTCTGGCTGGTATTGAATTCTTGACCTCAGATGATCCTCCCACCTCAGCCTCTCAAAGTGCTAGGATTATTGGTGTGAGTGACCATGCCAGGCCAGAGTTGAGTTTTTTTGTCATTTATGACATAGCTCAGAAGAAGAGCTCTTTAGTGGTTTTTTCTTTTTTTCCATCAGAAACTTCATTAAGACCCTTAATTGGAAAAGGACCTACTATCGAGACATTAAATCTGAATTCTATGATAGTCCCTACACTTCACTTCAGTATCAAACACATTGATTTTTATCAGTGCAAGGTTTCAATATGAAATTTATAGGGAAATATATTTTCATGTGATGGCTCAACTGTAACCGTATTTCAATTTTTATTTATTTATTTATTTAAGTATGAAACCGAGTTTATTGAGGAACGGCAAGATAGGCTTACAGATTAAGGAAGCTTACAAAACAGGATATAAACACAGCTGACAGGTCTCGCTTGCCAGGGCAAGTAGTCAAAGAGGCTGTACTTCAATTTTGTGATTATTTGACTTACCTTCTGAAAACTGTAGCGCTCATTTGCTTGCATAACGTTTTCCCTCTAATGCAATGGATTTTTTAATTTGAAAAGGATATATGCATTTCAAAGTAGCATTACTCATCCAATTGAAAAAAATTATACAACTCGGACTTTTTTGAAGTCATATCTCATACTACAATTCTGTTCAAAAGCACTTTTTAAGCACTTAAATATTAGTTAAATCTCAGAATTTCAGTCCTCAGACCTAGAAAACATACAATTTAATTAAGGTTAGGCAAGATGCAGACATGGACTATATACAACCGGAGTAGAAAGGACCTTTTGTTTGAAGCTTCTTTACCTTTGCTATTTTGTTAAACAGGAGCCCAAGATGAACTTTGCTTGCTTGTTATCTAAATGTCTTGGCTGCGGGAGTGACATATATGTAAACTTAAACTTTTCCACCACTAACGTGTTAAATCACTATTCCTCTTGACTCCACGTGGAAAGTACAGCTACAACTTATAACCAAATGAAAACAACGATGGTCAACTATGGGTATGTATTTCATGACTTTAACTGAAATCTGAACATGACATTTTTAATGTTTACATGAATATGATGCGATTTACCTTTAAACAGACTAAAATTAATGAGAAAATATGGAAATTTCCCTTAGAATGAAAGACTTAGATGAAGGAAATTTGTCTTAAATATTAATATTAAGGTGCTGGGTTATAACAACACAAAGTAAAACTGCAATCAATCTATATTTCACATATAAGATGATGCACATAGGTAGATTTTTAACATTTTTCCCTATGACTCATTTTGCATATGTTGCAAAGTTTTCAAACTGCTAAGGGCACTATAAGTGCTTTATGTTTTAAAAAATGGGTTATGTTGTTCACTTTTGGTTTACGATACTAATGCTATTTTGTGATTAGTTTGGGATGCCCAGCAATATTTCTAAAAATGACCTAGAGATGCAACTTGACAACTGTGTTTACTTAGCTAGCATAATAATTAGAATCTAAATTTGCATTGCCAGACAGCATAGCACCTATACAGCACTGACAATGAGCTATTTTCTTGGCAAATAACTGATGGATAGTTCATTCTGAGCATGCTTGGAGAAGCATATTAATAAGATAACCCATGCCTTTTCTCATTCTAAATATCTACAGATGATCTCTATTTCACATGACTCTAAGTAGCTAAACACGAATAAAAAAAGAACACCTTTCTGGCTCATTAAGGCAATTGCTCAAGATGTCATTAGCATTATCTCTGAAAATGCAGTATAGGATGCAGCAGGCCTTGTCTGTTGCAGAAACTAATGGCACAGAACTACCTTCTGACAGCAGGGCTGAATTTACATACTTTACATATTCAGTGAGTAAAGGAATAATTTACATTAATCAAATAAACCGTGTTTGGGGGATTTTCCCCTCTTTTGAAATATACCTGTCTACTTTGTAGGCCTAGTCACCGACAACTGCATAAGAAATGAATTAAGTGTGCCAAAGCAAAAGGGGGCCTTTTTTACTTATTTGACGCTACCCATTTTCTATCAGGCAATCGTAAATTATGCCTCAGAAGATAAATAGCCAGTCGTTCCTGAAAAGATGAGATGCTCTGGTTTTCATTCGCAGACCTGCTAGGCTGACTACCTGTCAGATAAGGCTGAAGCCAGGATTATGTCTTGAAAAGCTGACAATCCACAGATTTTTATCACTAAATCAAACCTGCTGGATTTAAACTCTGTGAACTTCAATTATCTCATATTTAATTAAAAGAACTAGATTAAACCAAAAATGATGGGGGGGGGGCTGGCAAAGGTGACTCAAGGAGTTATTGGGGACGAGGAGACTTCATTTTCACAAATCAGATTTCTCATTTCTAATAAAGTGACGTTTACATTCAAGGCATCACTGAGCTGCACAATACGAGAGGTTATCTAGTCCATCCCAGAATGATAATCATCTACCCTGTTTTTAGAAGTCTCTGTGAGAAGGGTTTCTGCATATGTTGAAATGGCTTCAAATGGCTAGGCACTAGGAGCCAGTTTACTAGAGAACAAGAAAATGAAAATTTTATACTTCACCAAGTAAAAGACAAGAATAATCTGTGATCCAAAGATTGCTTTTATTATTATTTGTCTTTGAATACGGTAGGATGGCATAATTACCATTACTTTCTAAGTATCTAGTTTCATAATGGAATAATCATAACATAATGAATTATTTAATCAATAAGTAGTCATTGATGATCTACTCCAGCAGTCAGCAAACTTTCTCTGTAAAGGGTCAGGTAGTAAATATTTTAGGCTTTGTGGGCCATAAGGTCTCTGTCGCAATTGCTCAACTCTACTGCTGTAGCTCCATGGCAGCCATAGATAATATGTAAATGAATGGATGTGGCTATGTCCAAAAAGTCTTATTTATGGAAAGTTACATTTCATATAATTTTCATGTCACAGAATATTCTTCTTGTGTTTTCTAATCATTTCACACCACAAGAAACAATCTTAGATTTGGGGCTGGATTTGGCCTGTAGGCTATAGTTCGTTATCCCTAGGTCTATTCTACATTTTAGTCATTATGAAAAGGGAGAGAAAATGGTATAAAACATGTCCCCTTTTCATTATGGCTGCGGAAACAAAAACAAAAACTTTAAAATGGTGGCAAGTAACATACAAGAGCATATAATAAGGATCAAGTGTGTGAAACAGCCCACAGAGACTAAAAGATTCAGGACATGAAGAGGACATAAATGTGTGAGAGCTGGAACAGTCAGAACAGGACTCACGCAGCAACTAATTGTACCAGGACGAACTAGTTGGATTTATATAAGTGGAGACGAGGAGGAAATAGCACTCTAGGTGAGAGAAATGATATGAACCAGGATAAAGAAATGTGAATTAGCAGGTTGGCATTTGTGGGAAAGGAGATGAGAGGCCTGCTTAAGCAGAATCAATTGAAGAAATTAATTCATTCACTCAATAGATAATTCTTGGTCATTTCTGTGTGTCAAGCATTATGTTAAACACTGGAGATACCGTGATGAGTAAGACACAGTCCTTGCCCTCTGCTTGCTCACAATCTTGTTAGAAGGACAAATAAGCAAACACTTATAATACAGGATAATATATAGGATGCTCACCCTGAAGAATAAAGCTCTCAAAAAACAACTGTGATAATTAAAAAATTTATGTCAGTTCTCAACATTCCTTTCATTCACCATTCACAGTAGAGATCTGTGATTTAAACCATAAGGAGACTTCAAATACAAAATAAAAATCTCTTCGTGACCCACCCTAGGCCTGATAATTTAAATATTCAAATATACCTATCTTTTCTAGAGAAATGGCAAAATCATATAAACTTCCTCTAAATAATTTTCAGAAACCCTTTGAAGATTATAATTTTAAAAGGGATTATTATTTTACTGGCTTGATTCATTGGAACTGGGCAGTATGTCATTGGTCCTAATAATGTGCATACACCTGTCTGTAAGCCTTTTCAGAAATGAAGTAAATTACTGTGGAAAAGCCTGGAGTGTTTTTTCCACCGGAGATCTTTAAGAAAAGGATTTATATCTACCTGCATGAGATGGCTCAGGATCAATAATGCCTAGAGCACAGCATGAATTTTCAACTCTATGATTTGAAAACTCATAAATGTATTCCAATGAATATGTCCACAAATTACTCACTCATTCTTTAAAAATGTAGTGGTGTTATGAGTCTTATCTGAGGTAAGAAGTAAAAATTCAGCTACAAGTGTTCCTAGCACCATGACCAAAGAAAACCTCAATGAACTCAGAAATCTCTTGCATGAGCCTTTAAGTGAAAGGTAACATTGTAAGGAAACAGCATGCAGTTTGGAATTACACAAACTGGTGTTCAGATTTTGATTCCACCACTGACAAGCTGCGACCTTGGCCAAGCTACTTAACTTCTCTAATCCTCTATTTCACCTGTAAACTTGGAAAATGAAACCCAAAGCTCAGGAACTTTGGGAAGAAGCAATGAGATGATGTACATACGATACCTAGTGCAGTGCCTAGCAAATAGTAGATCTTCAATAAACGTTAATAAATTCCTTTGTTCTTTCTTCACTGCAAGCTCCAACTCAACTCTTTTGGGGCAGTGACCCTAAGCAGTAGGCACAAAGATGTCATTTGCAGGGTAAAGGAACCAGGCAAGTTGAGTGAGCATAAAGGAGGGAACAGGTGTATGTGTGTGAACTTTCTTCTGAGGTTATTGTGGGTAGCATATTGTGTGGGTAGTGCTTGTGAACGAACAACTACTATAGGAGGCCTTCCGGAACCTCCCCTTCCTCCTGAATCCGAATATGCATCTGCCTTCCACACTTTCACTCTCTCATTATAGAGCTTTCTCGGCCATAGACCACTTCTCAGAAGGCAGGGTCCTTGGTGCAGGGGCAAATGAATAATGAGGAAAAATCAGAGGGAAATATAATTGTCCCAGCAGTACCTCTATTTTCTACAATGTTCAGAAATATTTTTTGCTTTTTCTCAGTTCATTTCTAAAAGCATTCTCACCCCCTTGGAATGCTGTAATACCAATACCGCCACTTGTAAGGAATGTCATTCCTACTTCTCTGTTCAGCATTAAAATGAGGCTTCCTCCATAAATGATATATTTAAAAGCCTCTCTGAGCTAGAACAAGCATACCCCTTTTGTTCATAGCAGCTCCCCTGGCCTTAGAAGTGCTTCCTGCAGTTCTGTTCTTAACCTGAATATTTCACATGCTTTGGAGCTGAGTACGTTGCATGATTTTTTCCACAGTCTTAGAATCTTCATTATGTTGCATTATCTGTGAGTATTCTATTTTTCTTGCTACTAAATGTACATGCAGGAGTGCTATTGCCCAATAATATTTCTGAATGGATTAATAATAAAATCAAGTTTATATTTCCAGGTGCATAATTCATAAGATTTCCACAATATTCCAACAATAAGGTACCAGTAGGTTAAAAAAAAAATCACATTGCTATGAATAGTATCTGAAGGGTTAAGAGCCCACAGAGGAAATAATCAGGGGTTTAGGTACACGACATAAACATATTGGCACAAGCCTGAATGCATAAACCTCATACATACAAAGACAGAAAATAATATAAGTACTATTCCAGTTATTTGCAAGCACTGTATTGAAATACCTAGGTTATTTCTGGCTGTTTCAAGTTAGTGAAGTTCTTGAAAACACAGATTAATTTATACACACCAAAATTATATATTATATATATACATATATATGCTACATACATATGGCTAGTTACTGGCAAAAACATGGCAACTCTAGAGGCTTTTGTCTTTAGTTTACATAATAGTTGCTTCCGTAATGAACAATATATATTTATAAAAACATTCAGAAGCTGCTTGGCGCCTGTAGCTCAAAGGCTAGGGCGCTGGCCACATACACCGGGGCTGATGGGTTCCAACCTGGCATGGGCCAGCCAAACAACAATGACAACTACAACAAAAACGTAGCCGGGCATTGTGCCAGGCACCTGTAGTCCCAGCTACTCAGGAGGCTGAGGCAAGAGAATTGCTTAAGCTCAAGAGTTTGAGGTTGCTGTGAGCTGTGATGCCACAGCACTCTACCGAGGG
>CAUYRH010026940.1:0-15222 GCA_963574655.1 Perodicticus potto
CACCTGTAGTCCCAGCTACTTGGGAGGCAGAGGCAGGAGACTTGCTTGAGCCCAGGAATTGGAGGTTGCTGTGAGCTGTGATGCCACAGCACTCTACCCAGGGTGACAGCTTGAGGCTCTGTCTCAAAAAAAAAAAAAAAAGACAGGGGGTAACAAAAGCTTGAAAGGATGTGGAGACAGGAGAATGCACATACATTATTGGTGAGAACGTGCATTCGTGTAACCACTATGGAGAGTAGAATGGAGGTTTCTCAGAAAAAATAAAAATAAAATTACCATATGACTGAGCAATCCTGCTGCTAGGCATATATGCAAAAGAAAGGAAATTAGTATATCAAAAAGACATCTGCACTCCCATGTTTTTTGCAGCACTATTCCCAATAACCAGGATTTGGAAGCAATGTAAGTATCCATCAGTGGGTGAATGGATGAAGAAAATACGGTACATATGTACAGTGTAATGTTAGTCATAAAAAATAATGAAATCCTATAATTTGCAACAACATGGATAGAACTGGAGAACATTATGTTAAATGAAATAAGCCAAGGATAGAAACACAAATCTTGCTATTCTCACTTATATGTGGGAGCTAAATACTAAAATAGTTGATCTCCTGGAGATAGAGAGTAGAATGACGGGTACCAGCATCTGGGAGAAATGGGGGAGAAAAAGGAGGAGTCTTTAATGGGTGCAAAAATATAGTTAGAATTAATAATGTCTGATAGCACAATAAAGTGACTAGAGTCAGCAATTAGTTATGGTATACTTTAAAATAACTGACAGAGTAGGGTTGGAATGTACATAATACAAAGAAATGACAAACACCTGAGATGTCTTGGGGGGGGCAGGGCTCACGCCTGTAATCCTAGCACTCTGGAAGGCAGAGGCAGGTGATTGGCTTGAGCTTAGGAATTCAAGACCAGCATTAGCAAGAAGGCTACTAAAAAAAAAGAGAAAGAAAAAGAAAAGTCAGCCAGGCATTATGGCAGGCATTAGTAGTCCTAGGTACTTGGGAGGCTGAGGCACTGTACCCCATGACTGAATTATTGTACACAGCTATGACTCAATAAAAAAATAAATAAATAAATAAAATAAAATAAAATAAATAAATAAAAGAAGAGAGAAAAAAAAAAGAAGATTGCTTGAGCAATCTTCTGTGTTTGAGGTTGCTGTGAGGTATGATGATGCCACAGCACTCTACCCAGGGCAACAGAATGAGACCATCTAAAAAAAAAAAAAAATGGAATTTCTGGGCTTTTTTAGTGTAGTGATCTAAGTTTCCAAGGGAAGAATGTTCTGTTAGTATACATAGCAGTGGTTTCATTTAATGTCTGAGACTGCTGAGACTGTCTGAAAGCAACTAAATCAACAGGCAAAGTAGGAAGTTGTTACATTTCTTGAGGTGACGGATCTCTATTGTAATAAAGATAAACTCCATTTTTGATTTTTGACTGCTGATGGCTTCCAAGTTTCACCCTTTCACTTTTACCTTTGCCCCACATCTAAACAAGCCAATAAGAAAGGCCATGCACTTCTTCCATTAGCACCAGTGGGTTTAAATCATGCTACCTTCAACCTGGCCCCACTGCCTAGACATGACAAAAGCAAAAGCCAAGGCTTCTGTCTTCCTTCACTCCAGAAGGAAACCGAGATCCTCTCCAAAAGTCATTTTGGTATTTACTGTTTAGGTAATATACTTTACTTTATTTCCATGAGTGCCTATGTGTCCTGACATTCATATAAATTCCTAGAGGGAGGAATGCCACCCAGCATCTGGCAAAGGACATTAGGCTTCTATTTATATATTATATGCATAGAGCAATGTTATTGGTAAATAATGGTGGAGGGAATAGTTAGAGCTAAAATTGAGAGAATTATCTGAGGTGTCTCTTAGGGTTACCAAGACTGATAGTATAAATTAATAGAATACTACAATAACCCAATAAAAGGAGGACAATAAGAGCTCAGGCTTCTTAGGACTGAAAGTTTGTGTCACTTCTCTAGCTAATACAATACCTGACAGAAAGGGAAGCAAAGAAGCAGGTAGTAAAAGAAGGAAGCTACAAATATCAACTATGACCTCTGGACATAACACACATGAGGACTACAGCAGTCATACATAATTCCTTGTCTTTCTGCTCCATGCACGTAAATATGCTAACTAGGTATCCCCTCCCCACCAATTACTTTTTCTTTTTTCTTTTCTTCTTCCTTTTATTTATTTATTTATTTATTTATTTTCTGAGACAGAGTCTCATTCTGTTGCTCTGGATCAAGTGCCACTGCATCATCATAGCTCACTACGACTTCAGACTCCTTGGACTCAAGTGATCGTATTGCCTCAGCCTCCCAAGTAGCTGGGCATGCACCACAATACCTGGTTAATTTTTTCTACTTTTTTTAGAGATAGGATCTCACTCTTGCTCAGACTGACCTTGAACTCCTGACCTCCCACCTTGGCCTCTCAGAATGCTGGGATTACAGGCATGAACCATTGTGTCCAGCCATCTTTTTCTTACTATTCTTTATAAAGAGTGTTGGTGAGTTAACTCAATTCTTTAGCCTTTGTGATAATTTCATGTTCCAACTTGACTAGGCCATGGGATGCCCATATATTTGATCAGCTAATATTCTGAGTGTTTCTGTCAGAGTGTTTTTGGTGAGAATAACATTTCAATCAGTAGACTGAGTAAAACACATTGACCTCCATAATGAGGGTAGGCTTCATCTAATTGGTTGAAGGACTAAATAGAACAAAAATACTGACCCTACTTCAAGTAAGAGAAAATTGTTTCTTCCAAAGAGAGAGCATTTCAGGGCAGTGCCTGTGGCTCAGTGGGTGGGGTGTCAGCCCCCTATACCAAGGGTGGCGGGTTTGAAACCTGCCCCAGTCAAACTGCAACAAAAAAATAGCTGGGCATTGTGGAGGGCACCTGTAGTCCCAGCTACTTGGGAGGCTGAGGCAAGAGAATCACCTAAGCCCAGGAATTGGAGTTTGCTGTGAGCTATGATGCCACAGTACTCGACCAAGGGCAATAAATTAAGACTCTGTCTCTAAAAAAAAAAAAAAAAAAAGACAGCCTTTCAACTGAGACATCAGTTGTTTCCTTCCTTCAAACTTGAACTGAAACATTAGCTTTTCCAGCATCCTGAGCCTCTCAGCCTTTGAACTGCAACTACACCATTGGTTCTTCTGTCTTAGGCCTTTAAACTCAGATAAGAGCCAAACTGTCAGCTCTCCTAGGTCTCCAGCTTGCCAACTCCCCTTGAAGATCTTGGTTCTTGCCAGACTCTATAATCATATGAGTCAATTCCTTATTTTCTTTAAAAAAAAAAATCTTTCTTACTATATATACACTTCCTATTTGTTCTGTTTCTCTGGAGAACTCTAAAACAGATTTGGTACTAAAAGAGGTTTAGAGGAACAAAATTTTAAGAATGAGCTTTCTAAATTGGTTCTGGGGTTTCTAGAATTGGCTCTTAAATCTCAGTAAGTTTACAGATATCAATGACTCTATTTCCAGTAGTAGAGAAAGCATTGATAGCCTCAGGCATAATCTGGTAATAGAGATATGCAAAATATTACAATAAGATACTCCTAATCAACTACTCATAAGAAGCAAACATTGGGATGACTGTGTACATGATACTTTTGAACACTTTTGTCAATCTGATGAGTAGAAGGAGGTTGACTGGTTGCCTCCAAATGGACAAAATGGGGCAGGGACAGAAGTATGCTCTCAGGGATTCAAATTCCCAGCACAAGCATAGTGTAAGTGACCTGGAAGTTTTTATATGTGTCCAGGAGTAGACTCTTGTTTTCTATAGCTGCAGAACTGAGATTGCTGAAAATCAAAACCAAAATCTCATCCTGTGACTGGCTGGATTACAATGCAAGTTGAACTCCCAGATCCACAGATTATTTTAGTATTAAAGTCAGGGTATTGACTAGGAAGGAATGAGATCTTGATCATTGGAATGTAGATGTGTTGGAAGACCTTGATGAAGCTGGGACAATTTAGACTCTAAATTCTGAGTCATCTGTACCAGTGGAAGAGGCCATGTGAGAAGAATAATCCTATATTGCCTGAGGAAACTGTAATTACCTCCCCTGAGGCAGTTGCCTTGCAAGACCATGCGACCTCTCCCCTCAAAATCCTCCTTTTCTTCTAGACCCATAACTAGACTCAAGTCCTAACTGCTGCTAGTCCTGGCTGCTGCCACCCAGCCCCCCTGATCAATGACACAGAGGCAACACTGCAGACGGAATGATTGATGGCTGAAGCTCGCTCTGGCATTCAGCAGCTGAAGCTCACTCAGGTATTATAGTAAATTTATTTCTTCCAACAAGGCTTTATAGGCACATAACTTAATCAACAAGCACACGACTTAATCTTATGACTTAATCAATAAACATATGACTTAAACCTGACCCCAGGCCTTTTACGGCCTGATACTTACAGGTCTATGGATAAATTGGACTAACTGATAACCACTTATTATGTAAAACTATCCTTATCAGCTAAGGTTTAACTGGCTTAACTGATAACTACTTTACCAAGGTTATTCCTTTGCTAAGCAATAATCCTTTAACCGACCATTTGGAGGCAGTTAATCTTCTTAAGGGAGTAGCCTGGAAAATCCCACCAGAATTTTTCCTTTTTGACTCACAAAATACTTTAAATTTGCCTTCACAAAATGGGAGATTGATTGACCTTACCAGGTTGCAGATGACTGTGCCCCTACACAAGTCCCTAAAGGTGACGTACTAAGTGTACCCTAGGAGGAAGCACACTCCAAAATAACTACTTGAATTTTCTAATTTTTCCAGACATAAATCCAAGGAACATATGTGGGAATAGATATTAAAGGTGTGAACTAATGGGGGGAAGAGCATACAGTAGGTTCTTCTGTCTCAGGTCTTTGAACTAGACTAGAGCCAAATGGCTCAATTTATTGATATGAGATTCTGCACTTAATGCTGCAGCTCAGGGAATAAGAAAGGGCTCTAACAGTTGGTTCTGTGGTTGGCTGAAGCATAGACCCAAAGTGGGCCACAGTAAGTTTAAAATGCTGGAACTGCTTGGTTTAATGAAGAGGAAGAGATTCAAATGCTTAGGGAGATTGGATGCTTAGGGAGTAAATTTGAAATTTAAGACCAACCCATCTATTTTAAGAGAGTCCAGAAGGCACACCTTTCCCCACAATTGTGAGAAATTGTGACGGAAGCCCTAGTACCCTTAAAGAGCTCTCTGATTGCTATTCTTTGTCATATAAGTAGTTGCTTAGGAGTATCTCATAGTAATGTTCTGAATATCTCTATTGCCAGATCTTACATTTGGAACTACGATTACTGAACTGGGAAACCTATTTGCAATGAGGGTAATTGGATCATGGGATGGCAGAGGCCAAAGCAACCACCAAAGGCAAGGTGGTATGATTATGTAATAGCAACAATCAGAAGAGTCTGACTCAAGCAGATGTATGGTTTTGGCCATTTGTTCATAGTATTCTTAGAAGTTAAATAAATAAGAAGCATACTAAACTCATTCTTCACCTGTATAAGCAGAAGTGTTCTTGGTTAAGTGAACAAAGTTTAACCTGAATCATAGAAACAGAATCATAGCCCCTTGATCAATTCCCAGACATGAGCCAGTTTACAGACCCAGGCTCTTTAAATGAAGAAGAGGCCAAGTCCCTTTGCAGAAGGACCCCAATATGCTGCCCCAAATTTAACCAGTTAATCTTTCTCCTACTCCTACCTCAAAGACATCCTTTTACCAAGATAAGCATTGGAGAAAAAGAAATTATTAGACTTTTTGAAAAATACCAGAAACTGACTCTGATCTGACACTAATTCCAGGAGACCCAAAGCATCACTGGGGTCCACCAATCAAAGAATAGGCTATGGAGGTCAGTTGATCAATAGAGTTTTAGCCCTGGTCCAGCTCAAAATGGGTTCAGTGGGTCCCTGAACTTTTCCAGTGGTTATTTCCCCAATTCTGTAATACATAATTGGAATGGAATACTCAGTAGCTGGTAGAATCCTTACATTGGCTGCCTGACTTGAGGCGTGAGGGTTATTATGGTAGGAAAGGCCAACAGGCACCACTAGAACTGTCTGTATCTAGGAAAAAAGAAAACCAAAATGAATACAGGCAGCCTTGGGGTTATGAACAAGACAGGTTCTGCAGGTTTATTCTTAGGTTGACTTTGTATGTAAGTTGAAACAGGTACATTTACCTATTACCTGTACTAACCTCCATTTGAAAGTGAGAGCTGTCTGTAAGTCAGATGTTTATAACTTGGGAACTGCCTGAACTTCATTCCTGGAGGGACTGGAGAGATTTCTGCCATCATCAAAGACATAAAAGATGCAACATTGGTGATTCCTATCACGTACCCATTCATTTTACATATCTGGCCTGTGCAGAAGACAGATTTTGGTGCATGATAGTGGATTATTATAAGCTTAACTAAGTGGTAACTCCAATGGTAGCTGCTGTACCAGATTTAGTTTCATTGCTTGAGAAAATTAACACAATGCCTGGTATGCAGCTATTGATCTGACAGGTGCTTTCTTCTCCGTACTGTGAATAAAGACCACCAGAAGCAGTTTGCTTTCAGCTGACAAGCCTAGCAATACACCTGCACTATCCTACCTCAGTGACATGTCAGCTCTCCAGTCCTGACTTTGCCTTCTACAAGGTATCACACTGTCTATGACACTGATGATGTTGTACTGATTGGACCTAGTGAGTAAAAATAGCAACTACTCTAGACTTATTGGTAAAGTGTTTGCATGTCAAAAGGTGTGAAATAAATATGAGAAAAAATTGAGGGGCCTTCTATCTCAGTGAAATTTCTAGGGGTATAGTGATGTCAACAGATATCCCTCCTAAGGTGAAGAATAAGTTATTGCATCTGGTCCTTCCTACAATGAAAAAAAAAAAAAAAAAGCGGCTCAATGCCTAATGGGTGTCTTTGATTTTCTTTTTTATTCAAGCAACTTAAACCAGTGGATAGTGGGCCTCTTTGGATTTTAGAGGCAAGGTATTTCTCATTTGGATGTGACTTTGGCCCATTTACTGAATGACACAAAAAGCTACGAGTTTGGGGGGTTTGGGGGATTTTTGTTTTGTTTTGTTTCAGAAATGAGCGTGCAAATGTTTAGGTTACATTGCTTCAATTTCTGAGGTAAAGTTCAAGTTGTAGAGGATGTGCTGAACACCCTCACATTGTGCACATTAGGTAAGATCCTGCCAATCACTCTCCTCCCCCTCCCTTCTCCCTTCTCTTCTCTCCCCCTCACGAGGTTACACTTGGTTTTTCTTTCCTGTAGGCAGGTGGTTGTTTATATATTGGTTTCATGTTAGTATTGAGTACATCAGATAGTTTTTGTTGTTGTTTCTGAGACAGAGTCTCACTCTGTTACCTTGGGTAGACTGCCATGGTGTCATCATAGCTCTCAGCAACCTCAAACACTTGGGCTCAAGAGATCTTCTTGCCTTAGCCTCCCAAATAGCTGGGACTACAAGCACTGGCCCAATGCCTGGCCAGTTTTTCTATTTTTAGTAGAGATGGGGTCTTGCTCTTGCCCAGCCTGGTCTCGAACTCCTGAGCTTAAGCAATCCACCTGCTTCGGCCTCCCAGAGTGCTGGGATTACAGGTGTGAGTCACCTCACCTGCCAGACTACTAGTTTTATTATTTATCATGAATAAAAGAAGGCTCTGTAACCTGTCCAGCTGCCATGCAAGCTGCTCTACCACTTGGGCCACATAGAATTCAGCAAATCCAGTGGTGCTTGAAGAGTTGATGTCAAGTAGGGATATTATTTGAAGCTTTTTATAACAGATAATTAGAATGGCAGTAACATGTATAATACCTCCCTAGGAATTTTCCCCTTTCTTTTTCTTGCTTTTCTTTATAAAAAGTGTATGGTTAATTTAACTGTTTAGTTTTTGTTAAATGATATCTACATGAAAGTGTGACTAATTTAGAAAAAATAAGATTATTTACAAAAGTATATGACTGATAAGTCTTTGAGACCCTTCATTTTGAAAAGAGGATGAATGTGTCTTTGTATGAGAGCAGTTGCTTCGTGTTAGGCAGGGGGATTATATTATTATTGCTTAGGAGTTTAATGTTGCATAAGAGTTCAACATTGTACATGGTTGCAGAGTAACCAAAGAAGTAGATGATACTAGATATGTGTGTTGGTACTCGGTGTCATCGTCACCATTCTGTGCTCTCCCCTGTATGTGAGAGGTTGAAAGTCTGCAAACTGCATTTCCAAAGATGCCTTTGCTACAAGAGTTCTGGGCTAGGCTCAATGGTTAAAAACACAAATGACAAATTAGAAATCAGAAGAAAGATAAGAATATTTGCCTGGCTCTGGCAGGATGGTGATTGCAGACTAGCACAGGTTGTTGCAGTGATATCACTGCAGACAAACATGGGATCAAATGAGCTCCAGCAAGCAGAGTAGCAGTTTTGCACATTTTCCAGCCTCTTGGAAATGTCATCTGTCTCCCACTTTCTCTCTGTAAACATTTCCAAAATTTTCAGAACTAATTGAAATATCTAAAGTATCTTCACTGAACTCTGGTTCTAATATAAAAGGCATCCTCTCACTCTTTCTAAAGATTACTATGGTGCATTAACCCTGAGATATAGAAGCATGTTTATTTGTTTGTTTGCTTTTTGAGACAGAGTCCCACCCAGTCTACCCCTGGGTAGAGTGTCATGGCATCATAGCTCATAACAACCTCAAACTTTTGGGCTGAAGTGATCCTTTTGTCTCAGTCTCCCAAGTAGCTGGGACTACAGGCATCCACCACAATACAATGCTCAGCTATTTTTAGAGACAGGGTCTCACTCTTGCTCAGGCTGGTCTTGAACTCCTGAGTGCAAGCAATCCTTCTGCCTCAGCTAGGATTACAGGTGTGAGCTACCACACCTGGCAAAAACATTTTTAGATCCCAATAAAAGTAATAATCAGACTTATTGATAACAATAATGGAAAAGCCATTAAATAACCTAGTGACAAATTCTTTAGGAAGTTAAGTAGTTCTCAATTCTGCCTTTCAACAAAATTGGAGGACCTAATTCAATAGTCAACTTTTCTCTTTTTCATTTTAGTTTTTTAAATGATTATGGGTACATAATAGTTGTATAGGATGGTCACTATGAAAGTTTTGAGTCAGACTGTGTTACAGTCCATTATTTCATTTCCAAGAAACACTGTTAACAGAATTCTTTCTGATTTACCCATGCAACTTTTACCTTGCTCGGCTTATTGGTGGGAGGGCTTCATTTCTTTCTGTCCCTGTAGATTTTCTTTATTTTCCCATATCTCGAAACTTTCATAATGACTCATATATGTTTATAGGGTGCATGTGATGTTTTGATACAGGTAAACAATGTGAGTTTATCAAATTAGGATAATTAGAGTATCCATCCTCAAGCATTTATCACTTTTTTGTTTTAGGAACATTCAATTCTACTCTTTTGGTTGTTAAAAGGATACTCTGATGATTTTCATTATTTCATGAAGATTCAAGATTCCATTTGGTATCATTTGCCTCAGTCTGAGGAAACTTGTTTCACACCTCCTGTTATTTAGCTCTTCCAGTAACATATTCTTTTAGTTTTCTTTTATCTAAAATTGTCTTTATTTCATATTGATTCTGGAAGAATATTTTCACTGAATTCAAAATTCTGGGTTGACAGCTTTTTTCTTTTAGCACTTTAAATGTATCGTTCCACTGTTTTCTGACCTCCATTGTTTATGATGACAAGTCAATGAAAATCAAAATTTTATTGTTCTTTTGGGTTTTATGTTCTAGTTGCTTTCAAAGTATTCTCTTTATCTTTGCCTTTCACAATTTGACAATGATGAATCTAGAATGATTTTTCTTGCACTTACCTTGCTTGAAATTTATTGAAATTCTTGAATCTGTAAATAGATGTCTTTCATGAAATTGGAGAACTTTTTGGTGTCATTTTATATATTTTAAAAAATTTGTCTCACACTTTCTTTTTTCTTGCCTTCTAAAATCTCAAATATACATATGTACATACAAGAATACATATACATGCATGTGTGTTACACATTTTGATATCGTGCCATATGACCCTACTTATTATTTTCATTTTTTCTCTTTATTTTTCATGTTTTCTCTTTGGATTGGATAATTTCAAGCAAACTGACTCTTTCTTCTGTTATTCTTGTATTCTCTTAAGCCATTCGGTTAATTTTTTCTTAAATGTTGTATCTATTAGTTTTTGAATTTATTTGCTTTATAACAATATACCTTTTATTTCTCACTTGAAATTTTCTTAAATTTTTATTCATTATGAGCATATTTTTCTTTGCATCTTTTAGCATAATTATGAGAGCTAATTTAAAATCTTTATCTGCTAATTCCAACATCCTGTCAAGTTTGTGGTTAGTTTTGCTTGACAATTGGTTACATATTGCTGTTTCTTCATAGGTTCAGTAATTTGGAGTTTTCTTGAACATTCTGAGTATTGTATTGTGGAGACTCTAGATTTTTTTATATCTCTCTGAAGAGGGTTAATTTTGCTGTTGTTATTTTATCATTTTAGCAGAAAACTAACTTGATTGGATTCAAACTGCAAATCTATTTCTTGGAAGCAGCTCAAATATCAGTTAAGTTCTTTTATCTTTGACTAAGCTGCTTGGAGTCTGGCCCACACAGAGCAGAGTTTATGCACAGAACTTGAAGACTTCTTCTCTTTGGCTCTCTCCTTTCTAGGATTCTTCTCTCACTTTCTATTGTCTATGGTTATATCTGACATTACAATCTAGAAAGGCTGTAGGTTTTCTATTAGGGTTTTAGCCACCCCAAATAGTGACAGGTGAAGTCTGCTCTTAGATTGAAAACAGTAAAAATAGCAACAACAAAAAAACTATATATGCCATTTAACAACTGATATTTTGGTCAATGACTGACTGCATATATGACAGTGGCCTCAGTGGATTATAAAATTTTAGCATACTTTTTCTATGTTTAGATACAAAAACACTTACTATAGTATTACAGTTGTCTATAGTATTCTGTATAGTAACATGCAGTAAAGGTTTATAGCCTAGGAACAAAAGGGTATACCATATAGCTTAGGTGTGTAGTAGGCTACGTAGTTAGGGTTGGTGTGAGTACACTCTATTATGTTCACACAATGTCCTATGTTCTAAGAAGTCTCAGCATACTCAAGATTGTAAAAATATTTTTCTAACTTTTTTTTCTGCAAGAGTTATACTTTTGCTATTCACATTTGTACCTATTACCTTACAGATTACTTTTGTGTATGGTATGAAGTAGAGATTCTAAGTTAATGTTTTTCTTAAACAGCTATCCGATTTTCCCAGAATTATTTCCCCTGTTAAATTTCATTGATATCATGGTAAAAGAAAAATTATTGACTACATATGTGTGAGTCTATTTTGGGACTCTATTTTATTCTATTAATCTCTTTGGTCTAAGATTATCACAATAGCATTTAATAAATATTACATTATAGTTGTCCAACTATGTTCCTTCCCCGACCCCAAGATTGTTTTGTTTTTTTCTAGGAATTTTCCATTGGATTCAAGAAGTTCCATAAAGCCCAAGAAAAATCAATCCAAAAATATTTTCAAAGAGCCAACTTTTGGCTTCATTGATTCCTGCTTTTGACTTTAATGTTTTTTTCCTACTACTTTCTTTGGTTTCATTTATCCTTCTTTTCACCTTCTTGAAGTGGTACTGTAGTTTATTGTTTTTAAAATTTCTTCTTTTCCAATATAAGTATTTAAAACTACAAATTTTCTTCTAAGTAATGTTTTACCTACAATGTTCTAATCTTACATTTTCCTATATTTTTATTAGCATTTGCATATTTTTGCATTGAAACATTTCAAATTTCTATTTTCTTTCTCTTTCTCTCCCTCTTTTTTTTTTTTTTTTTCTTTTTTAGAGACAGTGTCTTGCTCTATCCTCTGGGCTAGAGTGAAGTGGTGCCATCATCATAGCTCACTATAACCCCAAATGCCTGGGCTCAAACAATTCTCTTGCTTTGGCCTCCCAAGTAGCTAGAACTACAAGAATGCACAATTATGCCTGGCTAGTTTTTCCATTTTTTGTAGAGATGGGGTCTAGCTCTGGTTGGTCTCAAACTCTTGGCTGCATGCAATCTTTGAATCTTGGCCTCCCAGAGGGGTAGGATTATATGCATGATCCACCATACCCAGCCTTACTGTGTTTCTTTTTTGCTCCAAGGGTTTTTCTAAAGTACTTTTTAAAACTTCTAGTATTTTATAATGTTTTATTTATCTTTTTGTTTTTGATTTCTAGTTTAATTTTACTGTGGTCAAGAATATACTTTATATGATTTCAATAACTTTACATTTATCATGACTTATTTTATGGCCTATTATATGTTCTATTTTGGCAATATTCTATGAAATTGCAAACAGAAATTAAGCTGAAAGAGTAGTCTTTGAAAGTATTTTCACACTCATTCATTTTAGGTTTTCTTCTTTAATTTTTTTTATTTTTATTAACTTATAACTTTATACTTGATGCATTTATGGGGTTCAGTGTACTGATTTGATATATAATATGAAATGCTTACATTGAACTAATTAACACATCCATCACAATTATACTCATTTCTTAATAGTTTTGAAATGTACCATTGCATCATGCACATTAGGTGAGGTCTCCCCATATGCCTTCACTCCCCCCCAACTTCCTCCCCTACCCGGTCTGTTGTGTTGCTTTCTGGTTTCTGGCCTATAGTTATGTTTTACAATTCATATGAATGTATAGGTGTTTATATTTTGATTTCACACTAGCATTGAGTACATTGGATACTTTTTCCCCATTCTTGAGATACTTTACTAAGAAGAATATGTTCCAGCTCCATCCAGGTAAACATAAAAGATGTGAAGTCCCCATCTTTTTATGGCTGCATAGTATTCCATGGTGTACATATACCACAATTTGTTAATCCATTCATTGGTTAATGGGCACTTGGGCTGTTTCCATATCTTGGTGATTATGAATTGAGCTGCAATAAATATTCTGGTGCAAATGTCCTTGTTGTAAAGTAATTTTTGATCATCTGGGTATATACCTAGTAGAGGAATTGCAGGATTCAATGGTAGGCCTACTATTAGTTTCTTGAGTATTCTCCAAATTTCTTTCTAGGGAGGCAGAGCATGATGGCGGAGGGGATAGACATTTAGCTCAGCTCTCCTGGAACAACAGGTGAGAGTGAGTGGGCTAGATCATTCCCAGCCTGGAACATTGGTGTGGAGTTGTAGTTCAGGGTGTGCAGCGAACTGGTGGATTGCTGGACTTGGAGTGTAATCCAGAGCTGCAGAAACTGCCAGGAAAGTTTCTGTGCCATGGCTGCTGTGGCTGGCTGGCAGCGGAATGAGCCCCCTCTCCCCCAATGGAGCATTACAATTCCCAGTTCATGGGGAAACTAGGTGTTATGTGGAAAGATTAGTGAAGTGCGGACTCCCAAACAGAATTTAGCGGCCAGAGTGTAGTGCTGCTTGGAGTGGCACCGCTGCAGTTAGACGGTGGGAGAGATACTCAGCCAGGAAAAAATCCCAGATAAGAAGCAGACGTTGTTTTGAAATTTGGGAAATAGTGGTCACCATGTGGGCCAGGTGCAGCGATTTGAGTCTCACCTGCAGGCAGTCATCCTGCACTGGAAGCAGGCCCAGGATATCCTGCACTTCACGGAAACAGTTGCAGGGAGAATTTGTGAAACCTGCCTGTGAAGATCAGTGAAATCAACAGTTGGGCAGGGTCTAAGCGCCAAGCAGGTAGCCACGCAAAAACCACTTTACTAAACCTTTTCCAAAATATAGAAAAAGAAGGAATCCAACACATTCTATGAAGCAAACATTACCTTGACCCCCAAACCAGGAAAAGACTCAATAAGAAAAGAAAATTATAGACCAATATTACTTATGAATATTGATACAAAAATATTCAATAAGATCATAGCAAACAGAATCCAGCAACACATCAAGCAAATTATACACCATGATGAAGTGGGTTTTATCCCAGGGTCTCAAGGCTGGTTCAATATATGTAAATCTATAAATATAATTCATCACATAAACACTTTAAAAAACAAAGACCATATGATTCTCTCAATTGATGCAGAAAAAGCTTTTGGTAATATCCAGCATCCCTTCATGATCAGAACACTTAAGAAAATGGGTATAGAAGGGATATTTCTTAAACTGATAGAGGCCATCTACAGCAAACCCACAGCCAATATAGTATTGAATGGAGTTAAATTGAAATCTTTTCCACTCAAATCAGGAACCAGGGAAGTTGCCCATTGTCTCCACTGCTCTTTAACATTGTAATGGAAATTTTAGCCATTGCAATTAGGGAAGAAAAGGTGATCAAGGGTATCCATATAGGGTCACAAGAAATCAAACTTCCACTCTTTTCAGATGATATGATCATATATCTGGAAAATACCAGGGATTCTACTACAAAACTCTTAGATGTGATCAAGGAATACAGCAGTGTTTCAGGTTACAAAATCCACACTCATAAATCTGTAGCCTTTATATATACCAATAATAGCCAAGCTGAAAAAACAGTCAAGGACTCTATTCTATTTACAGTAGTGCCAAAGAAGATGAAATATAGGGGAGTTTACCTAATAAAGGATGTGAAAGATCTCTATAAAGAGAACTATGAAACTCTAAGAAAACAAATAGCTGGAGATGTTAACAAATGGAAAAACATACCATGCTCATGGCTGGGAAGAATCAACACTGTCAAAATGTCTATACTACCCAAAACAATATACAATTTTAATGCAATCCCTATTAAAGTTCCATTGTCATATTTTAAAGATCTCGAAAAAATAATACATCATTTTATATGGAATCAGAAAAAACCTTGAATAGCCAAGACATTACTCGGAAATAAAAACAAAGCAAGAGGAGTTACGCTACCAGACTTCAGGCTATACTTTTACCAGTTTTTGTGCCAGTACCATGCTGTTTTGACATGGATGGAACATGTTCCATGTATGGAACAGAATAGAGAACCAAGAGATGAACCCAGCTACTTACCATTATTTGATCTTTGACAAGCCAATTAAAAACATTCAGTGGGGAAAAGATTCCCTATTTAACAAATGGTGCTGGGTGAACTGGCTGGCAACCTGT
>CAUYRH010026942.1:0-11133 GCA_963574655.1 Perodicticus potto
CGCCTGTAATCCCAGCTACCTGGGAGGCTGAGGCAAGAGAATCGCTCAAGCCTAAGAGGTGGAGGTTGCTGTGAGCTGTGACTCCACAGCACTCTACGGAGGGCGATAGAGTGAGACTCTGTCTCTACAAAAAAAAAAAAATAATAATAAAAATAAAAATATCAGCGTCACCTATATCAGGATTTTAAACATACTTTCTCCACCTAGATCACTATGGAGTATATTTCTGACACAATGTTTAGTTTTGTGTTTAATAGTTATTTATGAAAATGTGTATTTAGGTTGTCTTGATCAATTATATACTAATAATAGTTGAGAATACAACTCAGCAAAATATTATTTAACTTACAGTCTTAAAGTCAGAGAAATTTTTAAAATGATTTTTTATTTATATGCAATACTATTAAATATAAAACTATTTTGCACTCAGCAGAGGTGAAACATAAATACAATTTCAAGGACCTAAAGGAAGGATAATGCACTCGGGATATTGATGATGGAGATGAACTCTGCCCTCATGGCTAAGATACTATGGGTGAGACAGAATATAAAGAAACAAATTCAGAAATATGCAAGGTCATTTCAGACCATGATGGATGTTGTGAAGAGAGTAAGCAGGAAGGTGGACAAAGAAAGCCTCTCAGAGGAAATAACATTTGGTGTGGGCACAGACAAGGTCCTCTTCGTGAGCAAATAAATGCATCCTCTTAGCTAGGGGGCTAGGACGGGATGGGGAGGGGAGCTGAGTTTATTTCTATTGAAGAGAGCTTGTTCATCGTGGGTGGAAATGTGAGAGAAATTGCTGAGGAGTAGCAGCAGACAAACCCGTCCTCTCGAAGCATTTATTTAGATGGGAATTTATGAAATATTTTAATAATTAGGGAATGTGGATTGTGAGGCCAGGGATAAAAGATTGATAGAAGTTGTGGATAGCTCAGAGAGTATGTGTTCAGGGAGACCGCAGTGCGTATAGGACGGCTATGTGGGGGCGGGCCCCCTGCCATTCATCTACATTTTATAGTCGCTGTTGGAGATCAAATTGCTGTAGTTCTTATATTCCACTGGATACATTTAGAAGAGTGATATAATATAAATGTAAGCTATTTAAAACAGATCAATAGTTACCACATATCAGAAATTACATCATTTGCAACTATTTAAACTTCAAATGAAATTTTTTTTCATATCAACCTAAAATGTACAGGTGGTAAATAGATTATTAACATTGTTTTAGGGGTACATGAGTAAGGAACTTTCAAGAACTTTCAAGTGGCTTAGAATATGGGCTTGAGTTTAGGCCTGGTGGGTTAGAAGGCTGCATCCACTTCTCCTGGCTATGTGAATAAGGGTCAGTTCTGTGAGCCACAGCGTCTGCATCTATGAAACGGTACCTGATGTAGGGGAAGTGTGAAAATCGAGTGAGATAAGGCACACAAAGTGCTCAGTGAGATAACACGCACAAAGTACTTAGTCCAGAATAAGGGGTCAATAATCTTATCTATGTAGCTTTGCTCCCAACTGCACAGTGCTGATCCAACTCTGTCATCTGGCCTATGGTTGCAGAGCAAGCTGAAAGGGAAGTTGTGAAATTTAGCCCTTTGCTGAAGTAGAGTAGCATTTAGAGGCAAAACATACTATTCATGTTATTCCTGCATAGTTGCTTTATGTGTCATTAACTGATACTCACTGATGGATAATCCAAGCCAGGAGACACCTGCTGAGCCTTGACTATGGCGTCTTCTCCTTGTATTGAGTAACGAAGTCATTCTGAGGAAATTACAGATTTTCCTTCTCTCTTGGGGCACAAACATCTTTTAGTGAGATGCAATCCTAAGGACAGTATTTGGCCTCTCCCTAAGGAGGAGCTGACAGCACTGGCTGTCTCCTGAGGCCCCGAACATAGATTCCTCTTTTATTCTTTTAAGGCCATAGGGGCTTCATATGTCACACCTGGGGTTTTACTTGGAAGAAGTAAATGTTTGCCAAGGAAAGGTGGGGGTGTCTTAGAAGCAAGTTAACATAGTCCAGTGGGGTGAAGAGAAGAGTTGCTTAATGAAGGCAGCATTCAAAGAATAGGGGACTTAAAATATTCAGAGGTAAGGTGTGAGAAAAGAAACTGGAAGATGGAGGTAAAGTATGGTAGAAAAATTAGCCTTAAAAAAAAATAGAGTCTGCCAAAAGCAAAAGGAAGGATTCACTAAGATGTATAGCAGAAGGAAAATTGCGAAATGAAGTAAGGGAAAAATATAGCTGATAAATCACCAGGGAGATATAGCAAGGCCCTTAAAAATCATTCATGGACAATTTAATGCCAAAATATTAAAGTAAAAAGATACTTGGAAATACACAGCTTGCCTTTGCCTGGCTCATAAAAAATACGAGAGGAGAGCTAATCCTATGTCTCTGGCAACCACACAGCATGCATGTCTACTCTAAAATAAAATTTTTCATATTATCCCTCTACTCCCACTTCACACACAAGCTTTGTTACCATTCTTTTATTTTATTCCCATTGACCCTACAACCTACATGTACCTGTAAGAACTGACCCAGAGGAGCGGCCAACATGCAAAGGTCTGCATCCTTGGGCTGCCTCCTTCTGGCAAGGGATCAGTTTGCTTAAGTTGTCCTTTGCCCTGTCACACTACTAACTTGTCCGTATTACAAGTGTTTATTGCCAGTCTCCCCTTGTTCAGTTGAGGGCTCTTTGAGCCAGAGACTGTGGCTGTTTTGTTCATTGTAGCCGTACCAGGATCTAATATGTGGACGATAAATTGGATGGGGAAGGAGTATGAGTTTCATTTATAGGTAGCAAGTAAGAAGTTTTGATGATTTAGAGGTGACTTGATTTTATGGAGTTGAAAATCCATAAAATTTTCAACTTCCCTCTGAAGTGTCTGAGACTTTTAGGAGGTCTATTTTGATGAGAGAATTGGGCTTGGTGGTTGATTGGATGTGGGTACTGAGCAAGGCAGAGGTGTCAAGAATGATCTGGGTATAACTATGGATGAGTGGTGGCATAACCGACTGTAACAGAGGAAAGTGGAGGAGGATCAAATTTAGAAGGGAGATGTAAGACCGGAGACATCCAGGTGGAAAGGTGAAGTTGGCAGTTGGACATGTGGAACTAACTCAGAGCAATGTCCTCTCACCTTCAGTTCTCTGGATTGGATCTATTTCCTGATCCCTGATCTCTGTTCCTAACTACTTACTCAACATATTCACCTGGAGGAGCCACAGGCTGAGCATGGCTAAAACTCAACTCGCCATCCTCCTCCTCTTCTATAGCCTGCTCTTCTCCCTATAATCCCAGTCATTCTGTGGGAATTATCTTCTCTTGACTGTTCTGTTTTTCCTTGACCTGCAAATTTATTACACCCATTTTGTGTCAATCTCTTTGATCTATATGTCTCTAAACTTTCTTATTTCCATTTCACTGCCACTGCCAGCTGCTCATTTTGCCTTTCCTATTATAATAACTTTCAAATGTGTCTTCTTGACACTATTGTTTCTTAACTTTAAGTAAACTTCCTCACTGCTACCAGATGAAGTCCTTCAGAGGCTCAACAGCAGAACTTTCAAACTCCAAAGTATGTCAGAAAATGCCTTTTCTCCTTTGCATACCCTACCAATCTTGTCTTCTCCCCTCAACTAATCTGAAATCCTATCAATAATTCAAACATGCACTCTGTAACTTCTGCACCCTGGTGCTTGTCGTTTCTTCTTTCCATGGTGAAATTTCTCCACCTTAGGCCATCTTGGTTGCTGTTTTTTCTTCTTGGAATAAGTCCCTCTCAGCCCAGGTTTTGGCGCAGTTTAAATATTACCCTCTCCTAGAAACCTCCACTTTGCCTGTATCTTGGTTTATTTCTCCTGCTTTCACTCAAAGGGCCTCCTTTTTCTGTAAGGCACTTATAACAATGGTGATGATGTTATTTATGTGACCATTTATTTCATGACTGTCTCTCACACTAGTTTATAAACCGCATAGGGGTAGGGTCTGTGAATGTTTTGTTCACCATTGTGATTCAGCATCTGTGAGTTGCAATCAAAGGTGTGAATATAGATGAAGTCATTCAGTGATAGAATTTAGAGTAAGGAAAGACAGCCCAAACAGAACACTGGGAAGCACAAATATTTAAAGGGCTGGACAGGAAGTCAGATCCCATGAAGAAGTCTGAGAAGGAACATTCCAGAAGGTAAGAGAGCAGGGCAGAACAATGCCACCAAAGCCAGTGATGCAGAGAATTCCAAGAAGGAGGGAACAATTAGTAGGATATGGTTCTTTAAAAGACAAATTAACCCTAAGACATAGCAATAGAACCTATCCAAAATGAACACTACATAAAGAGATATTAAAGACTGACAAAAATAATAATTGACCATCATATGTAAATTGGAGTCTTCAGAAGAGAAGAAAGCACAGAAATAATATTTGAAGAAATATTATTGGCCAAATATTTTTCAAATTTTATAAAAGGTATAAAATCATAGATCTAAGAAGCACAGACCAGGAAGCAGGAGACATGGTAAGAAAACTACATTAAGAACATTAGAATCAAATCACTGCAAGTTACTAATTCTGAAAAAAAAAAATCTTAAAAATAGCTAGAGGGGGGAAAAAAAGACACATTACGTGTGAAAGAACAAGAAAAGAAGAAATACAACAGACTTTTCTTCAGAAACTATGTAAATCAGAAGACATCGTTAAACATGCTGGAAAGAATAACATCTTTAAAGTGCTAGGAAAAATTTTGTCAACATAGAACTCAGTGAAAATACCTTTCAAACATGAAGATAAAATAAAAACTTAAAATTTTATTTATTGATTTATTTATTTATTATTTATTTATTTATATTTATTCATTTTTTAGAGACAGGGTCTTGCTCTGTTGCCAAGGCTGAAGTACAATGGCACAATCATAGGTGACTGCAGCCTTAAGCCCTTAGGCTCATGATATCTACCTTCCTCAGATTCCTGAGTAGCTGGGTAACAGACAGGCACCACCATGACTGTGTAATTTCAAAAACGTTTCTTTGTAGACGTTGAGTCTTGCTAGGTTGCCAGGCTGGTCTCAAACTCCTGGCCTCAAGAGATAATCTCATTTCAGCTTCCCAAATTGCTAAGATTATACATCTTACACTCAGCCTTTACACTCAGCAAAACCTTTTTTTAGACAAAGAAAAAATAATGTTTTTGGCCAGCACATCTGCACTATAAGAAATGTTAAAGGAAGTTCTTCAGGCAGAAGGAAAATGATATCTGATGAAAACATTGATCTATCCAAAGGAATAAAGAGCTCTGCAAATGATAAATATGTAGGTAAATATCAAGGATACTTTTTATCAGTTTAAAATTTTGTAAAAGGTAATTGCTTAAAACAAAAATATTAATAACAATGTATTAGAGGATTAATAACATGAAAAAGCAGAATGTATAACAATAGCCCAAAAGACAGGAGAGGGAAACCGAAGTACATTATTGTGAAATTTTTACACTACATGTAAAATAGTATGATGTTTTTTCAAGGCGAACAAATTAGATAAAGATGCATGTTATAAACCTTAGATGAATCATTAAAAATAAAATATACATAATAAAACAACAGTATTGATAAAATCTCCCTAAAAATATTCAGCTAATCCAAAAGGAAATAAAATAGGGAAGAAAAACCAAAAACAGATGAGTGAATGATAAAATAATAGCAAGATAGTAGATTTAAACACAGCCATATCAATAATTATATTAAATGTAAATGGTTTAAATTCTCCAATGAAAATTCAGAGATTGTAAGACTGGATTAAAAACCCCAATTATGTGTAATCTATAAAAATTCCCTTTAAAAATAAAAATTAAAAGGAAATGGTTGGGGAAAGAAAAAGCTGTTTTAGTTATATTAGTAGCAGAAAAACAGACTTCAGAATAAGAAATATTACTAGAATATAGAGAGATATTTCATAATAAAGGAGTCAATTAATCAAGAAGCATAACAATCCTAAGTGCATACTCACCTAGTAACTGAGCCTAAAAATTATGTCATTAAGAACCTGACAAATCTAAAAAGAGAAAGAGACAAATCTACAATTATAATCACAGATTTACCCATTCTTTTCAGTAATTGATAGAACAAGTAGACATAAAATAGACAGGAATATGGAATAACTAATCTATCCACTTACTTCAACTAACTGGCATTTAGAGAACATTCCACTCAACAAATGGAAAATATACATTCTTTTGTAGAGCACATGGAACATTTACCAAGATAGACCATATGCTCAGCTACAAAAAAAAAAATTCCCAAAATTAAAATAATTAAAGTCATATACAGTATGTTTTCTGAGCACAAGGGATAAAATTAGAAATAAATAATGGAAAAAATGCCTAACCCCGCCAAATATTTGGAAGTTAAACAGCATACTTCTAAATAATTTATGGTTCAAAGATGAAATCACAAGAAAGTTAGGAAATATTTTTGGGTCTTGCTAGCAGACTTGTTACCCAGCTACTCAGGAAAGTTAGGAAAGAAAACACACATACCAAAATATGTGAAATGAAGTTTACAGGGAAAATTATAGACTTAAAAGCTTAATTAGAAAAGAAGAGAATGCTATAAGCAATAATCTAAGCTTCCACCTTAAGCTAGAAATATAAGTGCAAATGAAACCTCCAATTAGTAGAAAATGAATAGTAAAGAACAGAAATCAATGTAGTAGAAAAATAACAATGAAATCAAAAGCTGATTTGTTGAAATGATCAATATAATAGATAACCTCTATTGGCTATATTGTTTAAAAGCCAAAAAAGTTATATTACCAGTATAAATAATGAAAAAGGAGACATATCTAAGATCCTACATACACTAAAAGCATAATTAGGAAATATTATTTTAAAAACTTGATACTAATGAACGCAATACCCTTGACAAAATGGACAAATTCCTGAAAAGACACAATCAGAATTAACTCAATAATCAATAGAAAACCTGAATATCAATTAAGCCTATTAGTTTATAATTAAAAACCTTCCCACAAACAAATTTATGGACCTAGATGGGTTACTCAGTGAATTCTTTCAAATTTTTAAGGTAGAAATACAGGTTGAGTATCCCTTATCGAAAAAACTTGGGATGAGAAGTTTCAGATTTTGGATGTTTTCATATCTTGGAATATTTGTATTACACTTACAGATTGAGCATCTCAAATTTGAAAATCTGAAACCTGAAATGCTCCAGTGAGTATTTCCTTTCAGCTTCATCTTGGAATTCCAAAAGTTTGGATTTTGGAACATATTGGATTTCAAATTTTTGGATTTGGGATGTTCAACTTGTATCTACAGTCCAATATCAATTCTTTTTTAAATTATAGAAGGAGAAACACTTCTCACTTTATAAGACCAGAATTTCCCTGATATCAAAACCAGACAAAAGTGTTACAAGAGAAGACAACTACAGAATAAAATTCCTCATGAACTTGGGCTGAAAATCTTTAACACAATATTAGCAAATCCAAAATGAAATATATAAAAATCATAATACACCATGACCAAGTGATATTTATCCCATAATTAAAAGGTTGCTTAACATTAAAAAATTAACTAATATAGTTCTTATTATCACAACAGAGGAGAAAAAACATATGGTTATTTCAATCAATGCAGAAAAGCTATTTGATAAAATTCATATTCATTACATACTATCATACTACATCATGATAATAACCTCCCAGTAAACTAAGAATAGATGGTAACCCCATCAATCTAATAAAAGGCTGATGATGGCACATCTCTATGAATATGGTAAAAACTGTTAAATTGCACACTTCTGATGGCTGAATTGTATGGCAAGTGAATTATACTTCATTTACTATTTTTTTAAACTATTGTTAACTTAATAGTAAAACCTGAATGTTTTTGACTGAAGATCAAAAACAGGATAAAGATGTTCACTTTCTTTACTTCTATTTAACATTCTGGAGATCCTTACCAATGCAGTGAGACAAGGAAAAGAAGTAAGTGGCGTACAAATTAGAAAGCTACATGTAAAGCATGTCTTTATTCACAGATGACATGATTAAGCATGTGGCAAATACTTAGAAATCTACCAAAAAAACTACTGGAACAAATAAGTGATTTTAGCAAGATTTCAGGATACAAAATCAATATGGAAAAATCAGTTGTGTTTCTATATGTTAGCAATAAACAAATAGAAATTTGTTTCAAAAACAAGACAATATCATTTGCAACAGTATCCCAAACAATGAAATACATGAGTGTGATGTTTAATTTTACATATCAACTTGACTGGGCTACAGGATGCTCAGATATTTGGTTAAATAATATATTTGGGTATGTCTATGAGGGTGTTTCTGGGTGAGATTAGCATTTGAATGGGTAGACTGAGTAAAACAGATTGTTGTCCTCGATGTGGACAGGGCCTTACCTAATCTAATCTGTTAGAGACCTGAATAGAAAAAAGGCAGGGTAAAAGAGAATTCCCCCTCCCTGCTAGTTTTCAAGCTGAGCCATCCATTTTCTGCTGCATTCAGACTGCAACTTCATCATCAGCTGCATCATCAGCTCTCCTGTTTCTCAGGTCTTTGGACTTGGACTGGAACTTGTATCATCAGCATTTCTATTTCTCAGGCTTTGGAACTCAGGCTGGACCTTACACTATTGGTTTGCCTAGGTCTTTGTGGATGGCAGATGGTGGGACTTCTCAGGGTCTGTAATTAGCCAATTCCTTATTCACATATATTTATTTTTTTAGTTACTTTAACCCCTCAAACCTATGCGTGTGTGTATACAAAAAACCTACATATATATGTTATACTTTAATCCCCAAAACCTATATATATATATAATATATTAACCTCCAAACCTATATATATAATATATAATTATAGTTTATTTACTGTAACCCCCAAAATCTATATATATAGATATAATAGTATATATATATAATACTATATATTATATTATAATATAATATAGATATAATAGTATATATAATATAATATAGATATAATTAAATATATTTTTTATATATATATAATATAATATAGATGTAATAGTATATATATAATAAATACTATATATTATATTATAATATAATATAGATATAATAGTGTATAAAATATAATATATGTAATATAATATAGATATAATTAGATATATTTTATAGATATATATAATATATATAATAGTATATATATAATAAATACTATATACTATATTATATTATTATATAATATAGATATAATAGTATATATAATATAATATAGATATAATTAGATATATTTTATAGATATATATTATATATAATATAATATAGATATAATAGTATATATAATATTAGATATAATAGTATATATTATATATAATATATATAATAGCAATATAATATAGATATTATATATATGATAGTATATATAACATATAATATATATATTATATATAATATATATAATAGTAATATAATATAGATATAATATTATACATATACTATTATATATAATAGTATATATATTATATATAATATATAATAGTAATATAATATAGATATAATAGTATATATATAATATAATATATATATAATAGTATATATAATATAATAATAGTATATATATAGGTTTTAGGGATTAAAGTAAATAAACTATGTGCAAGAACTCTATCCTGAAAACTAGAAACAGTTGTACCTAAAATTAAAGAAGACCTAAAAGTGATTTGATTTACTATGTTTATATATTAGAATATATATGTTTATATATTAGAATATTCAATATTTTTATGATTCCAATTCTCTACAAATTGATTTATAGATTCAATGAAATTCCATTAAAAGTCCAAATAGACTTTCTTAAAGAAATGCCCAAGCTGATTCTAAAATTTATATGAAAATCTAAATGCTCCAAATAGCCAAAACAATTTTGAAAAAGAAGAACAAAGTTTGAAGACTTATACTTACTGACTTTAACACTTACTATGAAGCTATTGTAATCAAATAAGTGTATTATTAGCATAATTTAGACACATAGACCAATGAAGCCAGAAATAGATTCATACATAATATGGTCAGTTGAATTGCCAAGGTAATTCAATATGGAAAGGATTACCTTTTCGACAAATGATCTGGAACAATTTCTTATCTATATAGAAAGAAAATGAAAGTCAATCCTTACTTTCTCATACACAAGAGTTGGCTTGAAATGGATCACAGTCCTAAATTTAAATGGTAAAGCCATAAAACTTCTAGAAGAAACTTTATAACCTTTGGATAGGTAAGGATTTCTTAGGATACAAAAAAGCATGAACATAAAAGAAAAAGTTTATAAATTGGGCTACATCAGAATTTTAAACCTTTTTTTTTTTTTAAGAGAGAGAGTTTTACTTTCTTGCCCTCAGTAGAGTACTGTGGCATCACAGCTCACAGCAACCTCCAGCTCTTGGGCTTAGGCGATTCTCTTGCCTCAGCCTCCCGAGTAGCTGGGACTACAGGTGCCCACCACAACGCCCAGCTGTTTTTTTTTGTTGAAGTTTGCCTGGCACCAGGTTTGAACCCGCTACCCTCGGTATATGGGGCTGGCACCCTACTCACTGAGCAACAGCACTGCCCAGAATTTTAAACCTTTGTTCCTCCTAAGATATTAGTAAGAAATTTCAAATGCAGAGGAGGCAAGATGGCCAATTGGAGCCAGCTTTCCACAGAGGCTCCCACCCAGAAGGAGAGTTAAAGAACAGAAGTTTAGCAAGTAAGTTGATGGTTTGGAGCTGAGCCAAGAGAGAAGTTTGAAGAGCACATATCACCCCTGCTGAGGCGAGCTGCAACCCCAAGGAAACAAACAATAGGTACAAAATCCATCTGGTAAAAACCAGAGCTCCTTCCCCAGAGAGGAGCCACTACTGTGCCATGGCACTCTCCCACCAGGCATAAAACTGACCATAGACTCTACCCACAACTCTGAACTCCCATAACTCCCCACCACTCTCACCCCAAGGTCTGGCTCTTGGGCATTTTCTTGAGAGGTGTGGATGGGGCTTGGGCTGTTGTTGCAGGTCTGTGCTGGTTCTGTGGCACAGGTGTGGAGCAGGGACTGTGGAGTGAGAGAGCCATGCAGGAGAGGGAGAAACAGTGC
>CAUYRH010026945.1:0-20842 GCA_963574655.1 Perodicticus potto
ATTCCATGGATGGACTGTGTCCATTCATTGATACACTCATTCACCTTGCCCCTGGTGGAAGGGACTGTATTCGTTTGTTTCCTGGCCAAGGAACCCATACACCTATATATACCCTGAGGCTAGAGGCCTAGAGGAGGAGACGGGGAAAGACCGGGAGAGGAACGGAGAGAGTATCTCTCTCCCCACTTGAAATCTCTCCCTCCACCAGGAGCTTTGGTGTTTTCTGTATTCTTTTCTGTAAATCAATTCTGTCTTACCACGGAGGGGTGGATGGGGGGGAAATAATGTAATGAAGAATAATAAAATACATATATTTAAAAAAAATAAATAAAATAAACATGCAGCAGTTAAAGAAAGAGAATATGGCACCTTGACTGCTTCTGTGAAGGAGATAAAAGTAGGTTAAGGTGGTGTTCAAAGAAGGCCTGATGGGGAGCAGATGCTTGAGCTGAGCTGCATGGCTGAAGATGCCTCGAGCAGCCTGAGGGAATCTGGGGGGAGCCAGGAGCTCCCTGAGAGAAGGGCAGGGAAGGAGGAAGGGGAGCAGATAGGCCCACCGTGGAGACCAACAAGACTGGATTTAGTTCAGTGGGAAGCCCTTGAAGGTTTCAGGCACAAGAATGACAGGTTACTTTTGCTTTGGAAGAAGTGGGCTCCATTTCTTTTCTTCTGGTTTTTCTGTTGCTTTCTTGGCTCCGTTACCCTCTGACTCTTGCTCAGGCTGATCTCGAACTCCAGAACTCCTGCAATCCACCCCATGGCCTCCCAAGGTGCTGGGATCACAGGTGTGAGCCACCATGCCTGGCCTAGCAAATAATCTTTCATTTAGCATATGCCAGATATTCTTACGGATTCTGAAGACAGAGCAGGCACCGAGATGGCCCTGTTTTCCTGGAGTGGACATTCTGCTCGGAGATTAGTTAGTAAGCAGGCTGGGAACAGCAGGGGTGAGGCTAGGGAAATATTTCTAAGCAATGGTCAAGATTTTTGCTTGATGGATGCGAATGGGTCCTGAAGGACTGTGTTTGAGGGATTAACTCCTTCCATCTTTCCAGGCTAGTCTGTCCCCAGGGTATTTCTTAATCTCTTTAGATGACTCAACAGTGGCATATAAACAATTTCTGTGCTTTACTCTCCCTCCTAATGTTCCCTATAAAACTGCAACTTGTTTATTCCTTTCTTATAAACTGCGTGGCCAGTTGCTCTGAGACTTTCCTTCCATCTCTAATCTCCCAGGATATCTGGCAGGAATACTTACCTTTGCAGGCTTCATGGATGTGCTTTTAGAGAAAGAGTGAGTCCTTCTAACTGAAAGTCACTTTGAAATCATGTGGAGACCTTTCCGAAGGGAGACATGAGAGGGAGATGGTTCTGGCCATCCCAGTCTGCAATGAGTCTGGCTTCCGAAGCTCATTTCAGAGTCTGGAGTTTGGAACAACATTCATGGGGTGGGGAGTGGAGGGTGGGACAGGGGGAGGGAAAGATGTTTATAAAAGCAGATCCAATTCTGATGTCAGCTCACAAAGAAGCTTCTTTAGAGAGACTTGGATTTTAATTCAAGCTCTTTCATTATCTTTCTAAGCCTCCGACTTTTCAGTATAAAAATAGGGGTTATGTCCATGGTTATTCCAGAGTTAAGAGTTAGGGTCTGTGAGGATATTTAACTTGATGCCTGAAAGCCAGAGGTCTCAGTATTAGCTTTTTCTTTATATGAAAATAAAAAGAAAGGTAGTTCAGAATTTTATCTCCACCCTCACTTTTAGATTTTGAACAGCCAACAGAATCCTGGGTATGTGGGGCTGATAACTGACAAGGATAAATCCCTCTGTTATTAAGGGCAAGGAAAAGGAAGTGTTACATGCTGCCGTGTACTGAGCATTTACTGTCCACTACATAGTGTTAGAAGCTGCTGTGTACTGAGCATTTACTGTCCACGCCATACCATGCCAAGCACAGGTTAACTGCTGGCTATTGTTACTTAACTCGGACATGACCAGTGGACCACATTGATTACAAAAATGTCTTCTCATAAGGGAGTGATACAAAGGCACCTAATTTTCTGTGGTTGAAGGTTTTACACAAATAGCTCTGCCTGGGCTCATGCTCACTCCTTCCCTGTTCTTTCAACTTTGCTCATGGCCATCAATCAGAAATAACTATTTGGGGAAATAACTATTTTGCCTGTCACTTATCCAGTGGTTCTCAACCTGTGGGTCGCGACCCACAGGAACTGTATTAAAGGGCCGCGGCTTTAGGAAGGTTGCAAACCACTGCACTAATCAGTTTTAGCCCAAAAGGAAGATGTTTCTCAAGTTCCCATAGGTAGTAGCAGCTGTCTGTGGAGCTGCAGGTCCAGCTGGGTGTGGTGACCTTCTGAGCTTGGTCCTCCTGGGCCCTGTGTCCTCCTGGGTGCGGTGACTTTCTGGGCACAGTGACTTCCTGGGCGCGGTGTCCTCCTGGGCACAATGTCCTCCTGATATGTCTCCCTAGGACAGTGGTTCTCAACCTTCCTAATGCCGTGACCCTTTAATACAGTTTCTCATGTTTCGGTGACCCCCAACCATAAAATTATTTTCGTTGCTACTTCGTAACTGCAATTTTGCTACTGTTACAAATGGTAATGTAAATATCCGATATGCAGGATGTATTCAGGTGACTTCTGTGAAAGGGTCGTTCGACCCACAGGTTGAGAACTGCTGCCCTAGGATGTTGTATAATAACTTAAACAATGGGAGGCTGTTTGATCCAGGCCCAGGATTTTTTTGCTACAGGGTTTTTGTTAGTAGAAAACACACACCACTAGGGAGAGAAAGTAAAGCTCTGCTTCTTCCTCTGTAAGCCTCAAACTCTTGCCATTTATATCCAACACTTTAGAAGGCTAAATGAGTAATCTGTGCTGGCTACCTTTAACAGCCCCACTCTAAACTTGGCCTTCTTCCCTCAAGCCGATGAGTTTCATCTTCTCAGGAGATGTGTGTGCCCCTTCAGACATCTGAGGTGGGAGCACGCTTTGTGGTGGGTGATGCTGTGTTCCCATCTGGTGAGTCTTGTCTTGCAGGAACAATTAGCGAGTTGCACAAAGGCCATGTTACTTGGCTTCAACAGACCTGAGTTTCTTTATCTATAAAACAGGGATTTTGCTACCAGTTGTGGTAAAGACCAACAGCAAAAATTTGTGCAAAAGTGCCTAGTATGGTGCTTTTCAATTAATGACCATTTATTCCCAGGAGAGGTCAGCATTAAATGGCAGTGGGCACAGGTGCAGAGCAGCTTACTCTTTCAAAATGTGGGACCGAAACATCCTGCTCTCTCATTTTCAGTATTACTGTCAACCCAATGGGGTCCTCCTGTAAAAAAATTGAAAGATAAAATCTAGAAAAACTTTGCTTAAATGATGTTTTAAAAGTAACTAATTAAACCTGTCTTATGATAAAGAGACTGGTACGATGTGAGTGTAATATTAATATTGGCTTAAATTTGTTGCCTTGCTTTCAGGCTTGAGAAACGGTTGCTCTCAGTGGGTCCACACTAGAAATGTTCAATTCATGAATGTTAGTGATGTTATACACCCTCTGTATGGTAGCCCAGAGCGGTGGGAAAAGAAATACCTTTCTTTAAGCACTGTTTCCTCTCCCATTTTTTTTATTAGTAAAAATTAATAGTGAGACATGAGTTTTTTCTGGGCTGAAATCATATGCTCCATTTGGTTTCCTTAAAACATCTTTCATTGGTTTTGTTTGTGACTAAAGAAACTCTGGAACTCCCCTAAATATGTCTTCATGAATTTTAAAAGAAGCTTTTTTTATTAAGGAGTTTGGAATCAAAGATGAAGAAAAAAAGATTTTATTTTCATCTAGGTAGCATGATTCATTTGGAAAAAGTAGAGGGCTGAAGAAGACAATCTATGGCTGCAATATAAAAAAAATCTGTATTTGGGGATGTTTTATATTTAGTGAAAAGCTCCTGGAATTCTTTGTTGCTGGAGGAATAAGGTTATTTTTGTAACTTGAGAAAAATACAGGGAAGTACAGGAAGCCTTTATTTCTACAGCATGCAGTTGGGTTCTCCCATTTTTCTTCTACGAACATGCCTTTGTGCAGCAGTTCTGCTGTCTGTCCTCCTTTCCAACCTTTTCTGTACGTCTGTTAGTGATTGGGCAGCACCCAGTGGGGCCTGGCCACAGGTCCACAGCCAGTGGGCTTCCTACTCATGGTATCTCTTGGTGGAGATGCTCACCTTATGCCTTCTTCACATGGCATACAGAAATAGGCTGCTTTCTGACAAGACACCATCAGGTCCCCAGTGGCACTGTGCCATTTCCTAACTTAGTCTAAAGACTGAATGTCTGGTAGAGGCTGCAGTGCCACTGGGCTTGTGGTGTGTGGCCTGGTCCTCTGTCCTTGGGCACAATGCCACCGTCAGGGCCATGCTTTGCTAGCCTGGTGTGTCCAGGAAGATACTGTGAAGAGAACACCGGTTTATCCTTGAGGCTTCAGCTGTAGCATCACCTTGGTGGAAAGTTGTTCCTGTATTCGTATACCCAAACCTGGGCTGTCCTTGTGAGGTGCTTAGGGTAGGACTGTCTGCTTCCCTGAGACCTCGATCCCCACATGGGTGCCCAGGACAAGAGGAGGCCCTCAGGAAGTACTGAAGGAAGGAAGGAATCTGGAAGCAAAAACTTGGGGCCCCACCTAATCTTTCTTTCATTTCTAACAAGATAAATCTAAAATCCTTTTGTGAATTATGGAATAATTTGCATATCTTATAAAAGGCTGGGAATACTTTGTGAATGAAACATTTCTTGTTTGGTCTTTTTGATGACTGGGTAAGTGAAAGGACATTTCCATTTATTACTATGGGTGAACTTGCTCTTTGTGCAACTTTCATTTTCTCCAGAAGGAATTAATCATGAAGAAATAATGAGGTAAAAAGTTTAATCATTCATGAAGCCAGCAATAGCCCATGAGTGCTTTAATAACTTAAATATATAGTTGAGCACCTCGCTTATGTATTCTGAGAAAATGTGTCATACATTTTATTGGAAAATTACTTTTTATGTTTGTACTTCCTACTTAACAGAGATTTGAAAAGTAGTGTGTGAAAGGAATTGTTGTGCCTGTCTTCTTATGACTTCTAAATAGGAAGGGGTATTTGGAAAGTGGCCCCTAGCTGGGCAGTGTGAGAATGCCAGTGTAGGAAGGGATTGTGCGGGTGCGACTGGCTCAACCCGGGGGCTGCTGCGGCTTCACTGGACAGTTTTGTCTGTACCTCCTTTTCCCCTGGGAATTACCAGGGAGTGAGAGGCCCCCTGCCACTAATTTTAAATCCTCCCTCCTCCCTGCCACACACACCTTTTCTCCTCTCTGCGGTGGATTTACACACACTTTGTGGGGCTGATTTAGTGAGCTCGTGGTCCTCATAATCTCCTTACAGAGTGCATGCACATTAAGGGGACCCATTTAATAGACACAGCTCCTCTGTGAAAGAATGCTTTGTGGATGGGAGCCTTTGTGTGTTTCCCTCTCTGTAGTTTCCTGGGCTTCCCAGTCTCTGGACACCAAATGGACCTGCCCAGGATAATCGGAGGAGGCCAGCATGGTGGGGGGGGGGGGGGGCTGGCGTCTGCCTCCAAGTCTCTTGGGGACTTTGCATTTGCAATGAGGGCCCCACTACCCAGAGTTGCAGTGAAAGTAGATCACTTTAAGTCCCCAACAATGGCAGCTTCTTATCCTCTTAGTTAATGCTTTATATAACTTTTCTTTTAGATCAGGTAGGGACTTGTGAAGTGGGACTATGGTTCTGGCTTTGCCTGGTAAGACACATAAAATAGTCTCATCTTTGATAACCATCTCTTCTTACACCCCTCCACCTCCATTTTTTTCTTAATTTGAAAGAAATTTTCACATTGATAGATGTGGACAAGTCGAGTTGTGCTAGTGACATATTGTGAGCATTGACACAGATGAGATTTACTTATAAAAAGCAGCCATTCTCAAGTAACCCAACAACATCCCAAAGCTTTGTTAGACAAAAAATTTGCACTTTCTTTTTCTTTAATCTAGAAATTGAATCAGCCTCTAGAGCAGCAGTTCTCAACCTGTGGGTCGAGACCCACAGGAACTGTATTAAAGGGCTGCGATATTAGGAACATTGAAAACCACTGCTCTAGAGAATATGGGCATGGATTATGAGAGAAACTGGTGTTAGTATAGCTCAGTTTTACAAGAAAATTTTTTACAGATGCAGTGGCTAAAAACACATTTGTTTAGATCCTCTGCTGTCCCAAGTAGGCACAGGTATGTGAACCTCTTCACCCTGTTTGGAAAGAATGGGACTCATGTAGAAGGAACTTGGAAACTGGAAATGAATACAAATGTAAAATATTATTTTCATCATTATTAGGTTAAAAAAAGAAAGAAAATCTGAGGACAGATGCTAAATTCCAGTCTCAGGTAAGTTTTATCGCGAGATACAGTGTGTACGCTATATTTCGGACTTCCTTCCTAATATGTTAGGAGAAGCTCTCCTATGTAATGTGTGTTTATTTCTTCTTACCCGTCTCTGTTGTAACACAGAGTGACGACTCTGGCTGTGCTCTTAGGACTCTCACCCTCCCCTGACATACCACACAGGGGTGGGAGGGGGTTGTAAAGGGTAGGGGTGTATAGGGCAGGGGTGGGTGCACGTGTCCTCAGCACACTTGGTCTGTCTGCCTGGACTGCGTTTGCTGGATGCACATTGTGCTCTGTTGCTTAGGGGAGAGATGGGAAGATGAGACATGGGTGGACAGAAGGAGCCCAGTATACTCCCTTTTTACTTGACTCAGAGCTAAGAAAGGCCCTCCTGCCCCACCCTTTGGTGCTTTTTGAGCTTAAGTTTCTATAATGAGTTTTCAAAGGGCCCTGAGCACCAAGTTCTCAAATTTCTGTCTCAGCCTACTTATTTTTCCACAAACTTATGGCTATGTCTCTCTCTTTCTCCAAGCTCCCTTTCACAAGGATATAGAACAAAAGTTGGAATATCTAATCCATTAAAGGAAAAAAGAACATATATAGGCTTCTCTCCCTCTTTGTTGGCTGGGGCCTTGGGAGCTATATTTCAGTCTTGGTATAATATGTTTGAGTAGCTTTGAATGTCCTGCCAAAAGCAAGAGGGCATTTAAAACCTTTGCATTTTATAATGATTTTTTTGCTGACCTGGCTTATGTCCCAGGCAGGAGGGTATCTTAGAACATGGGTGGTGGTAAAAGTGACTTTTGATGTTTAGTGCTATGTCAACTACATTAAGACCTCTCCTTTGAAAATATGTGGCACCTGTGGGTCATTACAAAAGTTTTGAGATAGACTGTTATGTCTATTATTTCACTTCTAAGGAACACAGCTGACAGCATCCTTTCTGATTCATCCAGGCAAGTTTCAACTTGCACTGCTTATCAGTGTTGCTAGGAGGGCTTCATTTGTTTCCTTCCATATGGATTTTATGTTTCTTGATTTTTGTGTACGTCAGAACTTCCGTAATGACCCACATATCGCACTTCTGGTTGTATGTAGGTCAAGACTACGAGAGTGTCAGATTGTGCAAAATTGCCCCACTTTAGTCCTATTAAATATTCTGGTTGCCTTTTAGCTTATTAACAGCTGTAGTATTTAAGTTCTAACCTAGAATATTTAGTAAGAGATGTGCTAGAGTCCAGGAAAATCCAGCAATGTCGAGGTGGGGATGATGACCTGTATCTGGCTCCACGTGTGGTGGGTCCTTCAGCTAATATCTGCCCTCTCTGCTAGAATTTACTTTTGTCATCTACTAAACACCCTTCCTTTAATTTTCTAGGGTTATGCGCTGATTCAAATTTTCCTTGTCTTTTGTAGCTAAAGGCATCACATTTAAAGTTCTTGTCATACTTGAAAATTGTAACTTGCGGAATTCACTGACTTTGAATGAAGACAGAGTGGACTACAGTTTGAATCCTTGTTCTACCTAACAAGAATCTTGGCAGTAGAGACAGTGCACAGAGGGTTGGGAGTAAGCACCTGTCTCTTCCATCTGAGCCAGACTAGAAAAGCTTTATTTATGGGTCAGTTTATGGGTCCATGGGGTCACATGACGTAGATGGCCTTCCTACAGGACAGTTGTGCCTGCAGCCCAGTTTCCTCAAAACCTAGATTCTCCCTGGAAGTTGCCTCAAACAAAACAAAACAAAACAAAACCCTTGAGCTTTGGCTACGTGGTTCTTTGTCCTTAAGGTTTCCATGAAGAGAACACTTTCAAGATTAAGGGTTTTAGTTGCCATTTTTAACCTGAGGGTCTTAAGATTGATGTTTCAAAGCAGGGTGGGAATTTAGTCTTTTATAAAAAAAAAAGTTGTATTTCTTTTTCTTCAAAAAATGTAATCAGCCTCTTGGCTACTAATTATTTATTACCTTTCCAGTAAAGACTAAGAAGAAGAAATAATCTGCTTTTACAATGCATCTATCCCCCAAATAGAAGACAGAGCTTTTTTTTTTTCTATCAGCCAAAAATGCAGGGCACTGATCAGCATTGAGTATCCATCCATTCAGCCAACATCTGTTTTTAGCCCCTCTTCTGTGCGTTGGGAAGTGTGAGGGCAGTTGTAGAATAGGACACAGGCCTCCACCTGCTTCCTGGGGGACGGGGATCCAGTCATTCTTAGTTCCAAAACCTCACTCTGGTAACTGGCAGCTGGCAGTGACTGGCGAGGACTGTAGGGAAGGGAGAGGGGACCCTGAACAAGAGAAACGAAGGGACTTCAGAGTTGGGGGAGTGTGGGGCATGAGAACTGAGGACATCTGGACCCATCGTTTAGGAAATACTCGAGAGAGAGTTGGGGCTCAGTGGGCAGGAAGCCCTGGCTTATATTCGGGCTTACCAGGGCCCAAACTAAGCTCAGATGTGCCATCAGACTCAGGGACAGGCCGTCAAGCACTCCTCCTTTCTCTAGAAAACCCTTCCTCATTCTTCTAGGGGATACACATTGCAGTGGTGTACCCTCAGGGAGCTCACAGACAGTGGACCTCATGATTGAGTCTCCCCTGGGGAGGACAACCAGAGAAGGAGCAAAGGGACCCACACTGACAGAGACACAGACCTGGCATCTTAACAGTTGTGAGTGGGCCAAGTACAGGGCCAGGTCAGTATATGGGATCTGTTTATTGCTCCTCTTTGTCTTCTCGCTATTTGAAACTGAAATAAATGCCCTTTGTTTCATACGATATTCAGTTTAAATCTGTATTTAATTATCTTCCTACTGTAATACTGTACATTCCTTTTTATCACTGACTTCTTGAGATTTCTAAGGTTTACTAAATTTTTATTTTTGTGTGAAAAGATGTCTTCGAGGTTAATTTTCTCATTTTAAAGAAGAGGATTCTGAAGCTTGCTCTCGTTTGCAGAAAACGTTGGTGACAGGGCCTCTGTGAAAACCCCATTCTCCTGACTGTGGACCGATGGGCACCTCCCACTAGGTGTCTCCGTCAGTGTCTGGACTAAGCCAGGATGGCGTCTAACCCTGCACTTCCTGGCTCTCACGTCCTCCCGCAGAGTCTGTTCTTAATGTCCAGTGCCTTCCTGATTCTCTGCTGTCTCCTTGCCACTCGGGCGTCCACCCTGTCTCATCACGCCTCACTAAGGTGCTAACTGCCATGCCAGGCTAGTTAGACTATTACCTGCTGAGATTCCACAAGGAGTGCAGTAATGGTACGTTTTAATGTACATGGGCCATTCCCCACTGTTTGTAACTTGTACAATTATAAGGAGGAACATCTAAAAAGTATTTATTATTTTAGCCTTGTCCTACCCAGTTTTAATAGGCATACTAAATAGTCCTGAATTCCCAGTGAGTTTGGGTTTATATTCCTAGACGTAATCCCAGCACTCTGAGAGGCTGAGGCAAGTGTATCCCAATACAATTTTGTATCGGGCCATGATCATAGAAGGCCAAGGATTGGACACTCGTGCTCTAAACTGCGTCCTTGGTTAGGTGTGCAAACAAAACAAGTAAAACTCAGAATACAAATTTTATAAAGTCCATATTGAAGTTCATACACTAATTATAATTAATCTATGGCTATGTAGATAGTAAAAGTCTATTATAGTGTTTGAGCTGCTGCTTACAAATGAAGATTCTCTGTGATCTCCCCCTGCATCTTAATAAAGAATAAAGGGTCGTGCCTGTGGCTCAGTGAGTAGGGTGCTGGCCCCATATACCCAGGGTGGCGAGTTCAAACCCAGCCCTGGCCAAACTGCAACAACAAAATAAAAAAAAAAATTAAAAAAAAAAGAATAAAGGGAAGAGTACAATGAGCTACTACCATTGTCTTTTCAAGGAAAGAAATTAAGAGAATAATAATCACTGCCAGAATCTTAAAATGGTCTTGATGCACTGGCTGTGCTTCTTGCCTCTCTTAGAGTTCACGACCTCTTAAATTCCATCTTTGCTTCTTGTATTTTCTCCCTTGGGATGAACCCCACTTCACTCCTTGTGACCGGAGGCCCCTAGCCTAGCTGATAGCTATTTTCTAGGTTTATTTTGGTTGAGGGTCGCTGCCTCTTTGAACTCACACACGCCTTTTTGTGTTGATGCCTTTAGCAGTTAATGCTGTCGTTCAACTACTTTTTCTGTAAGAAAATACTATCTGAATGCTTTCTAGGAATTCTACTTCTGGCAAAAATGGCTTCTGGTGAAATTCTATCCACTTCTGGTGTTCGTGCACGTGAAGAATAACCATGCTGAGTATCATATGACCCCCTGGATTTACTGCCTGCTAGAACCTAAATGTGACTCTTTCTGAAGGGCACAGAAGGATGGGAACTCCATTTTCCTTGAAGACTGATGAAAAAGGAATAGAGTGATTTCCAGCACTTTACGAAGGTGACGAAGTGAGACTCTGTTTCAATTGAAAAAAAATAAATAAATAAGAAGCAATCAGCTCTGTCTTACTTTTAATAGAATAACCAGTGTCTTAGGGCTGCGACTGCAGAGTAAGGCCTGGCAAGATGCCGCTTCGCAGAACTGGTTAAACAGTGACTCAGTGATAAGTCTGGAACTCCAGTGTCATTGCTAAAATGTGTCTTTTTTCCTTTACTTTCTTCTCTATAGAAATTCTCTAACATTTAAGTGATATAAGGCTCAGCTCACTTTACATAGTATTCAAAGTTTGTTTTTGAATTTTTTTCCCAGTTGTTTTTTTTCCTTTTTAAGGCTAAGTAAAAGAAGAAACCCATATTTTTTGGTTTGTTTTGAATAGAGAATTTGCATTATCACCTAAACAGGAGAGAAAACTTTGCACATGGACTCCTTTCCCACAGCAGAGCTGTGAATTTGCCCTGTAGATATGTATTGCACAGCTGCCTTATCTGAGAAAATCCTCCTGAGCCCTGAAGTTAATGTGTTGTATTGCTTCCATATTTTTTGCCAACAGTTATTTAAACAGAGCCGAAACATATTAAACATGGGCTGAACTCCCCGCTGTCCTGTCTGGCACTCTTGTCTCTGTCTGTAACGCACACTGGTGCACAGGAGATCACTCATTATAATCACTGAATTCCAGCCAGAACTTCATTTCCCAAACACATGTGCCTGCCTGGTATGCTTATAGGCTTCCAGCTCTTTCCCTGTGTGTGTGTGTAGGTGTGTGTGTCTTTTGTTTGCAGAAAGTAGGTACAGCATGAAATCTTTTTAGATTATACTATAATTTTTTTCTTGTACACATTCTCACATCAAGGGAATTTCAGCTCTGTCTAGTTAATGTCAAAGTTGGGTGAAATAGAGTAAGTGAGGAGAGGTTGAAAATTTGTTGGATGTGAAAGGGTATGAGTAAAGTTAGCTGCAATTAAAACCACGTAGGCTGGAAGTTAACATTTCCCAAACCCAAATAATAGCCTTCAAACTGACCACTGAATTATGGAAACTGGACTGAAAAAGGCTTTGGTTTATTGCATCAATCAAAGTACTTTTCTTTTCCCATTTTGGGTGCACCAATCTACCTATATTTCCTAGCGTTGGTGGGAAAACTTAGTCAAAAAGGATAATTACTTTTTCATTTAGTTGCAAGCTCTTCAAAAGGCTATAGCAAGTATTCATTAATTTTCATCTGATAGAGTTGGAACTTTTTTTTTGGTGCTAAACAATTGAAACAGGAAATGACCCAAGATACAGTTTCCATGACACCCTGTCACTTGGATCTAGTTTTCCAGGAGATGAAAGAGTAAAGCTGGCTTTTGATAGTGAGTAACTAATTGGACTGGCTGATAGTGGGAGTTTTTTAATGTGAAAAATAAAGGAGAAAAAACTGGAACAGCTGTGTTTTGGTACAGTTGTCTAATCCCCAGATAAAACACTCCAAGGACATTGAAATTGAATAGTGTCCTTAGTTACGAGAATAATCTAAAATCTGTCAAAGCACAGTTTACTTTAGAGAAAACACTGAATATATTTATGTTGAAAAGTAAACAACAAAAAATTTTACAGAGCCAAAATACAAAGTGATATCTTTCAGGAATTATCTTTGTTCATATTTTGGTTTCATATTTTTAAGATATATGTTACATGTGAATAAAGAGAGTACTTGCTAGATTACTTTTTCAGCTTACATTTTTAAAAATGTTTCTGTGTATCATGGTTGGTAGAGCGGATAAGTTTTGTTGGAAGGACTGAGATACTTGATTAGATGAGTAGTCTCCTCATACACATAAATTTAGGCTTCAATCGTCTACACCACGCAGAACTTCTGGAGGGTGTTAAATGTGAACAAAGTATGTGTTTGTTAGACTAACAGATAAAATTTCTGTACACTTTGGGGAAGATCATTGGTTTGCCCTCTACTTCCGGGCCTTGGCAGCCATTAGACCTATGACCTGAATCTCTCTCGTACTGAATCTCTCTTGTACTCTGTTTCCCTTTCTGTTGTAAATGAAGAGGTTGGAGGTTGGACATAGTCCTTATATCTGTGTCATCTGTGTTTTTTTTTTTTTTTTTTTGAGACAGAGCCTCAAGCTGTCACCCTGGGTAGAGTGCCGTGACATCACAGCTCACAGCAACCTCCAATTCCTGGGCTCAAGCGAGTCTCCTGCCTCCGCCTCCCAAGTAGCTGGGACTACAGGCGCCCGCCACAAGGCCCGGCCATTTTTTGGTTGCAGCCGTCATTGTTGTTTGGCGGGCCCAGGCTGGATTTGAACCCGCCAGCTCAGGTGTACGTGGCTGGCGCCTTAGCCCGTTGAGCCATAGGCACCGAGCCTTTTTTTTTTTTTTTTTTTGAGACAGAGTCTTACTCTGTCCCCTGGGGAAAGTGTTGTGGTCTCAGCTTACAACAACCTCAAACTCCTGGGCTCAAGAGATCCTCGTGTCTCAACCTCCCTCTTGAGTAGCTGGGACTACAGGCACTCACGCCTGGCTAATTTTTCTTTTTGTAGTAGAGGTGGGGTCTCACTCTTGGCTGGTCTCCAACTTCTGAACTCAAGGGATCCATCCACCCGCCTTGGCCCCCCAGAGTGCTGGAATTACAGGCATGAGCCATTGCTCCTGACTTCATCTGTGCACTTTTGGAATGTAGGCAAGTTTTGACAACTTCTAATATGTAGGTAATACTGAGGAGCATAACAGAAATGCATATGGAAAGGTTAATAATTTTTACTTAGAGAAAATACCTGTTTTACTTAAAAGAGAGCTAACATCTTATCACCAAGAAATAATGGTATCCACTTGAACTGTGTTTCCTTACTGGAATTGTGAGGAACGTGGCCTATGACTTAATGAATTTTCTAGTAATTCTCAGTCTTCTCTTTTGGGTATACCAGCCCCTTCTTTCTGTCAGTTTTCCATTTGTGGATTCACCTGTTGGGATTGATTCTGTCATTTTGTGTATAGGCACCTTGCCTCTCTTGGGTTTTATTCTGTTTTCCTGAGCTAAAGGGCAGAACCAAATGTTAACACTGAAATCCTGCCGCATTAGGAGGCTGAGAATGACAATGAAAACACATACCTGGCTGTCATCTGGGCAGGTCTCCTCCTTTGCAAATTGCACCCACCTTTAGGTGGACCTCAAGCTCCATGAGCCCTGGGACTTTTTCCTACTTATACATAAAGCCACCAAACACTGTGCCTGTCCTAGGGAGATATTAATTGGATACATGAAGGGTGGACTGTAGGAAAGGCCCTGAGGGTGCATGGCTGCTGTTCAGTGGCTGGTCTCAGTTCTTATTGGTAGTCTCTTTTGCATGAATTGGTATTTTAAGATACTGTTGGTTTGAAAAAGTAAATCTGAGGACCGAGACTTACAAATTTTGGAGGAGGAAAAATTTTTTGCCCACCCAGAAGAACATTCCTTTCTGGCTATAGGTCAGGTTCCTTCTAACCCTGCCTTTCACTTGGTGTGCAACTTTTTATTACACTACCATGTAATTTTTAATCTCTGAATGTTTGTGTAAGAATTTTACTTTTTTCTTCTAGAAATCATCGTTCCCCGTGTAGGGGGAAAGGGATAAGCTTAGGAGGTCCCAGTCGACAGCCCCTGTGGGCTCCTGTGTGCACCTGCTTAGCAGGAACCATAGGCGCCCATCAGAGTGGCCTTGTCCTCAGTGCGCAGGATCTGGAGGGGAGGGTGTGTGAGCTTCCCTCCACTGCACCCTTGGTGGGCACCACAGAAACTCAAGAGCTGCTGGAGCAAGGCTTTCGGCTCAGTGACCAGATCGGGAGCCTATTGTCCCTTCTTGCAAGAGAGTCCTTCCAGCCTATGCCTGCTCACCCACCTGCCTCCCCAGAACCCTTTCTGCACCCTGTGCCCTCTGCTGGCACCTAGCCCCTCCCTGCAGCTCCTTTCCTTTCTCCTTTTTGTCTTCCTGGGGGACACTTCATCTGTCCAGAAGCCTAGGGCAGTCCTTTTCTGCCACTTCACAACCCCCACTTCCACTCCCACTTGTTAGGCCTATGTTTTACTTTTTTCTGGCCCAGGTTACTGAAATGGTAACAAAAAACAGATTATATTCAAAATGGAGTCAGGGTCAGGTGCACTGGGGTGTGACTAGGTCACTGCAGTCTTCCGTGGGGCTGTGGTTGCTACACTGAAGTGCCAGGTGCCAGCCAGGCAAGTGGGACGTGCTGGCCAGCCTTGTGGTGAGAGGGCACTGCTACCTGCCACCTGTTCATTATCCTTTTAGTAAGCTTTGGCACTGTACCTAGCATTTTGCTGAGCTCTGGGAATAAAAAAATTCAAAGTTCTGCAGGGATGCTGACAAGCAATATAATGATCATTTATACTGTGTGCTAGCTGAGTGCAGAGTACTCTTACTGCGCATTTTATGCAATCCCCACAGCTACCCTTAACAAGAGCAGTGAAGTCTCTCATGAGGTGCTGAACACTTGCGGTGTGTCTGGCTGTGTTCTCAATTGTTTGTGTGACTTAACTTGGTTACCCTTCCCAACCACCAACCAGGTAAGTACTGTTGTTATTTTAATACAGGAAGGTTGTAGAGGAACAAAGGTGAAATGACATCATTCAGGGCCCCTGGCTACCACAGCAGAGGCAGGAGCCCAAAGCAGATGTAGAGGCTGGAAAAGGAGAACAGATTTTCTGGGAAGTAGGACGGGTGCCTGAGGAGAGATTCAGAGCAGAGGTGGTCCTTGTGCTGGGGTCTGGGATCTCATGTACTAAGATTCTGTTCTTGCCCATCTCATACTGTGTTTATAGACATTCAAAGTATACCTAGAAAATTGTCTTAAATAGGGATCTTTAGGATTTTGGCTTGGTTTTCTGAATAAATACCTCTAATTGCCTGCTCTTTTTTCAAGTGGCCCCGCTCTTGTTAGAGCCCCCCTTTTGGGGGAGCAATCAGAAAAGTATAGTTCTAAAGTGATTGAAAATCATTGGAACTGAATTGGCTTTTCTGGTTTTTGTTTTGTTTTGTTTTCTGGCTGCCCTTAGGCAAGAATTTCAACTTACTCATCTATAAAATGGGATGAATAATAACTCTACTATCTGTTCTTGTGAGATGTGAGTACTTTGAGATCCCAGGGAGAAAAGTCTTGGAAGCTGATGACTTATGTCTGTATTTCACACATCATCTTTTGAAGGGTACTCTCTATATGTGGGCATCAGATGGGATGCAGACTCCAGGGTCACATCTGCCTGTATGGGGCCTTGCCTCCCTCTTCCCAGCAGAGACGGTCCCCCTGCTCTGTGCCTCTGCTGTACCACTGGCTGGAGACTTTGTCATGCTTGGTCATTCCCACTTCTGCCTGCCCCACTACATTCCACGTTCTGGGGTCAGGGACCACCATTTGTGCTTTGCTACTGAAGCTGAGGCCACAGCCTATGCCAACTGAACTAGACTAATGGGCTCTCTGTTAATGCTCACGTGGACGGTGGCGTCTTTTCTTTTTGTTGCTGTTTATACTCCCTTGGGCAGACGTGGAGCATAGGCTCTACAGCCTCTGGGGAAGAAGCCTGCCAGGAAAATGGGAGAGGAAGGGTAGGGATCTGCTGATAGCTCAGGATATGAGAAATGTGGAGACTTAGGTTGAATTAGGAAATGAGGGGAATTCTGGGAAGATGGCTGACTAGTAGCAACACTTGGCAGAGCCTCCTGAGCAGAGGAAAAAAACTGGATGGAATTGGACTCTATGAAGCCAAAGACAGGGAGCTGAGCCAAGAAAGAAGTTCGGCAAGCAGTAACTCCAAGGAAGAGCATTCAAGAAACCAAATTACAGGTACAAAGCTTATCAAGTAGAGGACGGGAGACCCTCCCCCAAGCAGGGGGCCTGCCGTAGGCTATCTGCAAACAAGCAGGGAACAAAAGACCTCTCATTTTACCTTGCTGGAGAGAGCCACTAAACTCCAGGTCTCTTTCTCCTGTGAGGACCTAGACACCACCCTGCCAGGCATAAAATCGAACAGATATTTTTCCCCACCAAGTCCAAACTCCTCGTCCACCCTTTCCCCATTGCATGGCGGTCTGAAGTTCTGCCCCCTGCAGAGCACAGAGTGTTTGGTCTCGTCCTGAGAGAACTGGGCATAGTATGGACCTCCAACCATCAGAACGGAATCTGTGGAGAAGAAAGAAGGTGTGGGAAGAAAGGGACACTCGGCAGGAGGAGGAGCAGTCCCTTTGTTATGACTATGTCCGGCCAGTGGTAGTGTTGACCCTTGGTTCGGGCTGTGTCTGGCAGGACAGGGTGCAAAACCCCAAGCTCTGACGGCATCCACAGCAGGAGAGTGGTTGCCCCATGTGGACTGAGTTTGGCAGACAGGGCTGGTCCCCAGCTCCTGCTGGGCCTGCACATAGAGGCTTAATAGGCATGGACTGCAACCTGAGAGCAAGGGCATGATCCCCTGATTCCAACAGAACCCTCAAGCAGTGGCTTATTGGGTGTGAACCAAGACCTGAGGGCTAAATCATGGCCCACTGTCTCCATCAGGGCTGATGAGCAGAGGCTTACCAAGTGAAGACTGAGACCTGTGGGCAGAGTGCAGTGCCCTGACTCTAACAGAGCCTGCTAACAGAGGCTTGCCAGGCAGTAGACTGAGACTGACTGGTGGGGGCATGGTCCCCTGACTCCAACTGGCCTGGCAAGCAGAGGCTAGTTGTGTGTGGACTGAGACTGGAGGACGGGGCCCGGTGACCTGACTCCAACAGAGCCTGTGAATAGCGGCTTGCCAGGCCGTGGACTGAGACTGGCAGGCAGGGGCATGGTCACCTGACCCCAACTGGTCTGGCAAGCAGAGGCTAGTTGGATGTGGACTGAGACTGGAGGTTTGGGGCATGGCTCCCGGCTCCAGCTGGGCCTGTGAGCAGAGAAATGAACAGCAGTGTGGACTGAGTCTGGTGGGTGGGAGTGGGGATTCCTGGCTCCAATTGTGCTGTTGGAGACCCTTGAATGCCTCTCTAGTGAGCAGGGTTTGCACTGCCTGAGACAATTTGGTTGGAAACCATGTCTGGGGCTGTCCACTCGGGGACATTCTGAGGTTGACCTTCAAGTTCGGTAGCAGAAAAGAACTAAAGGTGGGGGTCTGGGTGCTGCAGCTGTTTGTATCTCTTCACATTCGAGATCTAAACCTAACTATGTGGTTTCTTAGGATAGGGTAGAGAATGGCTGATATCAAACAGAGCTGTCTTGTGCTATCTCACCAAGTAGGTCCTCACCAAAAACTCTGAAGAGGCCTTTGTAAGGTTGTAGGAGACAAGCCACAATTATAAAGCCCAGTGCTTTGGTAAGGTGCTATCTCTACTACCTGGGAACCCCAATTCTATCTCACCGTACCAGTTCTAATAACCAAATGGTGGAAAATAAACATGGTGCAGACCTAACAGAAGAACTCTGGCAGCAAGAATAACCAGAGTAGATCAACCACCCCATGAAATGACAAAGGAGATACAACTGAAGATGCCATGCATAAATAAATGGCAGCAATGTCAGAAATCGAATTCAGAATGTGGATTGAAAATAAGATAAATAGAATGGAAGAAAAGATAGAAATTGAATTCCAAAGAGTAGTTATAAAGTTGTCTCAGGAAATTAATGAATTCAAATCCCAAGTCACCAAAGATATGGACATAATGAGAAAAGAGATAGCACAACTCAAGGAAACGAAAAAGTTAGTTGAGGCGCTCCAAAACATAGTAGAATCCCTCAGTAAGAAGAGTTGACCAAGCAGAAGAAAGGATCTCTGAAACTGAAGACAAAGCTTTTGAATGTTCCCAAACACTCAAAGAGGCAGACATATGGAGAGTAAAAACTGATCATTCCCTGAGAAAGTTGTGAGATCACTCCAACAGATCAAATATTCATCTTATAGGAATTCCTGAAGGAAAAGAGGGTGATCCTAAAGGTACAGATGCTGTACTTCAAGAGATTTTGGAGGAGAATTTCCAAGCATTCCAAGAGATACAGAACTTCAGATAGCAGACAGTTTCAGAACCCCAGAAAGACTCAATCCAAATAAAGCATCTCCTAGACACATTGTGATTAACTTTGCCAAAGTTAAGACTAAGGAGAAAATTCTGCAAGCAACCAGACCAAAGAAAAGCATTACCTACAAAAGGAGAAATATCAGAAAGACTGCCAGTCTCTCAGCCGAAACATTTCAAGCCAGAAGAAGATGGTCATCGACCTTAAAATCTCCTAAAACAAAACAACTTCCAGCCCAGGATCCTGTATCCAGCTAAACTGAGTTTCATTTGTGATGGAGAAATCAAATACTTTAATGACGTAGACATGTTGAAGAAATTGGCCATAACTAAACCAACTCTCCAGGATATTCTCCAACCCAACCCCACAATGACAGTGCAATGCTCTACCTCCAAAGTAAACTCACCTAGAAATATTTTAACAAATCCCAACTTCCACAGTGGTGAAAGGATTAAAAATGTCCACTGGACATACAAAAATCATGACACCCAAAATACAACCAGGCTTATCAGTTCTCTCAATTAATATGAATGGATTAAGTTGTCCTCTAAAGAGGAACAGGTTGGCTGACTGGATGCATAAACTCAGACTGGATATCTACTGTATACAAAAATCTCACCTTACCTTAAAGGATAAAAATAGACTCAGAGCGAAGGGATGGACTTGTATATTACAGGCAAATGGAAACCAGAAAAAAGCAGGGGTTGCAATTTTAGTAGCAGACACAATTGGCTTTAAACCAACAAAGATAAAGAAAGATAAGGAAGGTCACTACATATTTGTTAAGGGAAACACCCAACATGAAGAGATTTCAATAATTAACATTTGTGCACCCTATCAGAATGCTCCTCAATTCATAAAGCAGACCCTACTGGATATGAACAACTTGATATCTTCCTGTACTATAATAGTTGGAGATTTTTAACACCCCTTTGACAGTTTTGGATAGATCCTCCAAGAAGAAACTAAACAAAGAAATATTAGACTTAAACCTGACCCAGAACAAATGGACTTTACAGACCTCTACAGAATATATCACCTTAATAAAATTGAATATACATTCTTCTCATCAGCCCATGGGTCATCCTCCAAAGTAGATCATATCCTAGGACATAAGTCTAACCCCAGCAAATTTAAAAGTGTAGAAATTATTCCTTGTATCTTCTAGGACTACCATGGAATAAAAGTTGAACTCAACAGCAATGGGAATATTCATCAACAAAGTCGTGGAAACTAAATAATCTTAGGCTGAATGATAGCTGGGTCAAAAACGAGATTATGAAAGAAATCACCACATTTTTGGAACAAATTGACAATGAAGACAAGATTATCAAAACCTGTGGGATACTAAGAGGGAAATTTATAGCATTGGAAGCTTTCATCAAGAAAACAGAAAGAGAGGAAGCCAACAACTTAATGGATCATCTCAAGCAAATGGAAAAGGAAGAATAGTGCAACCCAAACCCAGCAGAAGAAAAGAAATAACCAAAATTAGGGCAGATTTAATGAAATTAAAAACAAAAGAATCATTCAGAAAATTAACGAAACAAAAAGTTAGTTTTATGAAAAGATTAACAAAATTGATAAACCTTTGGCCAACCTAACCAGAAACAGAAAAGTAAAATCTCTAATATTGTCCATCAGAAATGATAAAGGAGAAATAACAACAGACACTTCAGGAATACCAAAAATCCTCAATGATTACTTCAAACATCTCTATTCCCAGAAATATGAAAATCTGAAGGAAATGGACCAATACTTGGAAGCACACCACCTTCATAGACTCAACCAGAAAGAATTAGAAACCTTGAATAGACCTATATCAACCACTGAAATAGCATCAACAATACGAAATCTCCCTTAAAAGAAAAGTCCAGGACCAGGTGGCTTTACATCTGAATTCCATCAAACCTTTCAAGAGGA
>CAUYRH010026947.1:0-10279 GCA_963574655.1 Perodicticus potto
GCGGGCGCCTGTAGTCCCAGCCATTTGGGAGGCGGAGGCAAGAGACTCGCTTGAGCCCAGGAATTGGAGGTTGCTGTGAGCTGTGATGCCACAGCACTCTATCCAGGGTGACAGCTTGAGGCTCTGTCTCAAAAAAAAAAATAGATAAATAAAGTCAGAAGTTTAAGGCTTCAGCAAGCTATGATTGCACCACTGCCCTCTAGCCTGAGCAACAGAGTGAACCTTGTCTGTAAAAAAATAATATTAATAAATTTGGAAAAACAATAAAAATAGAAAGTGAATTCTCAGAGAATGTGATGTTATATTCATCCCATTATTTCTCAGTACTATAATAAAGTGATTGTTCTATAGTGTTTTATAATATTAAATCATCAAACTGTGAAAATCTTTTTTAAACTACAAAAGATATATAAATATAAAGTAATTTATTCCATAGTCATAGAAATAGATAATGTGGTTTTCAGACTCTGGTTACTTAGAACCCAGAGTTCCAGCGGTGTCTCAGTGATGGCCCCCATAGACAGTCTCTGAGATACACAAGAGAGAAGTAAATTCCAGACCCTCCCCAGCACAAATTAGAACAACCCCATTTATTTCACTTATTTTGCTATAAAAAATATTTATAAATATTATCTGGTTTGTGTTCTTCTAAATTTATCCTGTGATGATTTCTGTTATCCTTTGTCCTTTGTCATACTGATTTTTCCCTTTTCTGTTTGACAGACAGATGTGCTGGTTATGAGCTGTGATCTGATAACAGATGTTGCTTTACATGAAGTTGTGGACCTGTTCAGAGCGTATGATGCAGCACTTGCTATGTTAATGAGAAAAGGCCAAGATATCTCAGAACCAGTTCCTGGTCAAAAGGGGGGGAAAAAAGCAGGTAAAGAAGTTTGGAGTTTGATTTATTTGTGCTAGGAGTTGAGTCAGGACATAGTCTCTGACTCAGCACCTGTAGCTCAAGCAGCTAAGGCTCCAGCCACATACACCAGAGATGGCGGGTTCGAATCCAGCCCAGGCCAGCCAAACAACAATGACAACTACAACCAAAAACTAGCTGGGCATTGTGGCGGGCACCTATAGTCCCAGCTACTTGGAAGAGCTGAGGCAAGAGAATCACTTAAGCCCAAGAGTTGGAGGTTGCTGTGAGCTGTGATGCCACGGCACTCTACCCAGGGTGACAGCTTGAGGCTCTGTCTCAAAAAAAAAAAAAAAGGACACAGTCCCTGACTTAAAATATGCTTATAACTATTGGTTAGATTCTGTAATGTCCTTTTGTATGCAGAGAAGAGCATTCACAACTATTTGCATTGTATTTAACGTTCAAATAATTGAATAACATATCTAAGAAACAAAAAAATCTAATTTAAAATCAATTTCTTTAAATATTTAAACTTTAATTACAAAATTTATTTAGATACTTTTTTTTTTGAGACAGAGCCTCAAGCTGTCACCCTGGATAGAGTGCTGTGGCATCACAGCTCATAGCAACCTCCAATTCCTGGGCTCAAGTGAATCTCTTGCCTCCACCTCCCAAGTAGCTGAGACTACAGGCGCCCGCCACAGCGCCCGGCCATTTTTTTGGTTGCAGCTGTCATTGTTGTTTGGCGGGCCCGGGCTGGATTCAAACCTGCCAGCTCAGGTGTACGTGGCTGGCGCCTTAGCCCATTGAGCCACAGGCGCCGAGCCATAGATACTTTTAAGTGATTAAAATTAGTATTACCAATTTAGTATGGTTGATCTTTTGGATACCGTAGTCACACAAAATAGCCAGTAAACATGATAGTTGTTAACATGATAATTGTTAATCATGCTTCTTATGATTAAAACTTATTTTGTTATTTTCATAGGATGCTAGTGGTAGTTTTATGGACTTTAGTTTTTCTTAGAATGAATCGTGAGCTTAGGTGATCCGCCCACCTCGGCCTTCCAGAGTGCTCGGATTATAGGCGTGAGCTACCACGCCAAGCCTTAAAAATGTTTTAATACTTAAATTGTCCCAGTTTGGCCAGTGAAAGTTCCTTTAAGTTGGATTCTTTATCATCTTTGAAAAAGTATGATATATTGTAATTTGTTGTAACTGTATTGTGAGTATGGGGACTAGAGAAGCAGATGAGACTGGAGAAGATCTATGGATCAGACCAAAGAGTTTGAATTTTATCCCCCAAACAGTGGTGAGTTCAAGTATTTTAAACAAGGCAGTGTCGGGTAGCAGCTGTGGCTCAAAGGAGTAGGGCGCCGGCATATGCCGGAGGTGGCAGGTTCAAACCCAGCCCCGGACAAAAAAAAACTGTAAACAAGGCAGTGTCATAATTAGATTCGTGTTTTAGGAAGATTTTTCTTTCTTTTTTTTTTTTTTTTTGAGACATAGTCTCACTTTGTTGCCTTGGGTAGAGTGCCATGGTGTTATAGCTCACAACAACCTCAAACTCTTGGGCTTGATTGAGCAGTCCTCTTGTCTCAGTCTCCTACATAGCCGGGACTGCAGTTGTGTGTCACTATGCCCAGCTAGTTTTTCTTATTTTAGTAGAAATAGGGCCTTACTCTTGCTCAGGCTGGTCCCAAACTCCTAAGCTAAAGCAATCCCTTCCCCGCCTCACCTTGGCCTCCCAGAGTGTTAGAATTACAGGCATTAGCCACCATGCCTGTCCTCTTTTAATTTTTTTTTAAAAAGACAAGGGGTCCCTCTCTGTTTCCAGGCTGGAGTGCTGTGGTTTATTCATAGCTCACTATAACCTCCAACACCTAGGCTCCTACCTCAGCTGTGGCTGGGACTACAGGTGCATACTACCATACCCAGCTAATTTTTAAAATTTTTTAGAGATGAGGTCTTGCTGTGTTGCCCAGTCTTGAACTCTTGGCCTCAAATAATCATCCCTCGGCTCGGTGCCTGTGGCTCAGTGGGCTAAGGCGCCAGCCACGTACACTTGAGCTGGCGGGTTCGAATCCAGCCCGGACCCGCCAAAAAACAATGATGGCTGCAACCAAAAAAAATGGCCGGACATTGTGGCGCGCGCCTGTAGTCCCAGCTACTTGGGAGGCGGAGGCAAGAGACTCACTTGAGTCTAGGAATTGGAGGTTGCTGTGAGCTGTGATGCTACAGCACTCTATCCAGGGTGAGCTTGAGGCTCTGTCTCAAAAAAAAAAAAAAAAAAAAAAATCATCCCTCACCTGAGATAACAGGCATGAGCCACAGTACCCAGCTGGATTTTCATTCTGTGTAATATGAAATTTTGAACTCCTCATTATCTATATTTTGTTGCATTTGAAGGCTAAGATTCAGCTAAATAACTAAGCTTTAAATTCCTCCAGTGGAATATGCTGTATATTTCAATGATAAACATTTTTTTAAAAGAATTCTCATTTTCGGGCAGCACTGGCCCCATAAACCGAACATGGTGGGTTCAAACCCAGCCTCGGCCGAACTGCAAAACAGAAAAATAGCTGGTCATTATGGCGGGGACCTGTAGTCCCAGCTACTCGGGAGGCTGAGGCAAGAGAATCGCCTAAACCCAGGAGTTGGAGGTTGCTGTGAGCTGTGTGACGCCACGGCACTCTTCCGAGGGCGATAAAGTAAGACTCTGTCTCTACAAAAAAAAATAATAATAAAGAATTCTCGGCTTGGCGCCTGTGGCTCAGCGGGCTCACGTATACCTGAGCTGGCAGGTTCGAATCCAGCCCGGGCCCGCCAAACAACTATGGCTGCAACCAAAAAATGGCCGGGCATTGGGACGGGCGCCTACAGTCCCAGCTACTTCAGAGGCGGAGGCAAGAGGCTCTCTTGAGCCCAGAAATTGGAGGTTCTGTGAGCTGTGATGCCACAGCACTCTATCCAGGGTGACAGCTTGAGGCTCTGTCCCAAAAAAAAAAAAAAAAATTTTTTTTTCATTTTCTCAGATTGCATACTTGGCTTGCCTCTTGGCTGCTGTTATGTGCCAGAACAGCCAGCAGTTCACCAGTCTAGTGGTTAGCTTGTGTATTAGAAATTTATTACTTGTAAAAATTACCACAAATTTAACAGTTTAAAACAGCATCATAGATTAGGAATCTAGGCATGGCTTAGCTGGGTTCTCTGATTCAGACTTTTTGCCAAGACTGAAAGCTGCAAGCAAAATGTCAACTAGGTATCATATGAAGGCTCAGGTGGGAAAGGATTTGCTTCCAGGCTTACTTGGCTCTTGGCGGAAATTTCATTCCCCTAAGGCCCATTGGGCTGAGAGCCTCGGTTTCTAGCTAGCTGTTGGCCAGAGGCTATCCTCTTTTTTTATCACTTGGGCCTCTTCAACATGGCAACTTACTTCATCAAACCTAGCAAGGAGGAGAATATTGTAGAAAGACAAGTCATAATCTTGTGTAACATAATCATGGAAGTAACATTTCATCGCCTATACCATGTTTTTGGTTAGAAGCAATTCACTATGTTGGCCCATACTCAAGGAGAGGGAATACACAGAGTGTGATTTTTTTTTTGAGACAGAGTTTTACTTTGTTGTCCTCATTAGAAAGCTGTAGTGTGGTGTCATAGCCCACAGCAACCTCAAACTCTTTGGCTCAAGCAATCCTCTTGCTTCAGCCTTCCAAGTAGCTGGGAATATAGGCACCTACTACAATGCCTGGCTAATTCTGGAGATTGGGGTCTCGCTCTTGCTCAGGTTGGTTTGAACTTGTGAGCCATTTTTTGGTTGCAGCCGTCATTGTTGTGCCCAGGCTGGATTCAGCTGTACGTGGCTGGCGCCTTAGCCGCGTGAGCCACAGGCGCCGAGCCATTCAGCTGCACTCTTGTTAGTCAAAGCTAGGTACTTGGCCAGCCCAGATATAAAAGATAGGGAACTAACTTCACCTTTGGATGGCAGGAGGGGCAACAAGTTTGTGACTCTTTTTTTTTTGGTAGAGACAGAGTCTCACTTTGTCGCCCTTGGTGGAGTGCCGTGGCGTCACACAGCTCACAGCAACCTCCAACTCCTGGGCTTAGGCGATTCTCTTGCCTCAGCCTCCCGAGCAGCTGGGACTACAGGCGCCCGGCACAACGCCCAGCTATTTTTCTGTTTTTGCAGTTCACCGAGGCTGGGTTTGAACCCGCCACCTTCGGTATATGGGGCTGGTGCCCTACTCAATGAGCCACAGCACCGCCCAGTTTGTGACTGTTTTTTTTTTTTTTGGTTGTTTTTTTGTTTGTTTGTTTGTTTTTTTAGAGACAGAGTCTTACTTTGTCACCTTTGGTAGAGTGCCATGGCTTCATGGCTCACAGCAACCTCAAGCTCCTAGGCTTAGGTGATTCTCTTGTCTTAGCCTCCCGAGTAAATGGGACTACAGGCACCTGCCCCAACACCCGGCTATGTTTTTGTTGCAGTTCGGCCAGGGCCAGGTTTGAACCCGCCACCCTTGGTATATGGGGCTAGCGCCCTACTCACTGAGCCACAGGCACTGCCAGACTCTTTTTAATTGACTATACATATTGTTATTTTTCCTTTGTTTTTTGGTTTGTTTTTTTTTTTTTGGAGACAGAGCCTCAAGCTGTCACCCTGGAGAGAGTGCTGTGGCATCACAGCTCACAGCAACCTCCAATTCCTGGGCTCAAGCAAGTCTCCTGCCTCTGCCTCCCAAGTCGCTGGGATCACAGGCATCCTCCACAATGCCCGGTCATTTTTTGGTTGTAGCCAAAAAATTCATTCATTGTTGTTTGGCAGGCCCGGGCTGCATTCGAATCTGCCAGCTCAGGTATACGTGGCTGGTGCCTCATCCACTTGAGACACAGGCGCCGAGCCTACATGTTGTTATTTTTGATTGCTAAAAGTTTGTTTAGGATATTTATGTTTGTATAATTAATAAATATGCCTATAATTTTCCTTTCCCATAGTATCTTTTGGTTTTGGCATCAGGATCATTCTGGCCTCATAAAATGAGTTGGAATTGCCAACTCAAACATAGCACCTACCGCAGGGTAGGTACACAAATATATATTTGTGTGTATTGGTTGAATGAGTGAATGAATGAATGGGTAAGTAAATGACTACAGAAGATACAGAAGAATCAGAGAAGTAAAAATAAACTAGGGGAAAAAAGGCATGAATTATTGATTATGACAAAATTTTTTAAATGGAAGTTCATAGTGTTATCTGCTTTCTTAACCATTATCTGTCTAGTTTCTAACCATACCTACTCTGCTCTCAAAGCGAAGTTCTCTTTGCTACTGCAGAATAGAAAGAAACCTTTTAAGTTTCTATAATTTGTATCATATTCTGAGGTCCTGGTAACTATGGTAGCTACAAAAAAGCAATACAAGGCAAAGATCCTGAGAGGAAGAGAAATGTGCTAAAGTGTAACATAGCTAAAAAATTGGCTGGCTGGAAATGATGGTTCCCAGAACATCAGTGATTCAGGGTTTTGTGAGCCTAAAGACTTGGGTAGGGTAAGCATTTCAAATTGTACCCAAAAATAACATCTGTGTTTCATTTTTCTTTTCTTTTTTTCCTTTTTATTGCAATTTGGCCAGGGCCAGGTTTGAACTTGCGACCTTGGGTATATGGGGCCGGCATCCTAGGCCAGGCACCGCCCTCTGTGTTTCATTTTTAAGTGGTCGGCTCATAATCAGATCTTTACAGACTTTGTTAACATTCTCAAATGTCCTTTTAATGGATAATTGATATTTGTCAAAACTATGTGGCATTTGAAATTCTCTGCAAAATTTAGCTTCGAATTAATAATATTTGACAGTATATTTGCCCGTGTTTTTGAATTTCACTAAATTTGGTTATTGAAAAAAACCCAAAATATTAACCTTTGTGATTGTTTCTTTCTGTTCATCCTCAAACATTGCACATAGTAAGATGACCAGAGACCATCTAATTAATGATCTTGAATGCTTTCAAATGCCTGAGCTAAACATATTACACGGTTGAGTAATACATTAGGTTATATGTATACAGGCAGCTACAGCCAAGAGTGAAGCATCTTCAGTTGCATAGAAGGCATTGACTAAATAGGAGGCAGGCAAATTCATCTTTACAAATATTTTTCCTAGAGCTAAACTTTCAGTTTCTCTTTTATAAAAAGGTATTAAGGGATCACTTTATTCAATTATTGCGAGGATCAAATGAGAGCATGTATTTTGTTTAGTTTTTTAACTTAAACATTTTAATATTTTAGTTACTGACACTATTATAAATGCTTTACAAATAGTAACTCATTTGATCTTCATGACAAACTTGTAGGCACTACTAGAGGTAGACACTACTTTTATCCTCATTTTACAGATGAAGCTGAGGAACAGAGAGGTTAAGTAGGTTTAGTAACTTGCTCTGAGTAAACTAGTAATTGGCTGAGGTAAGATTCATACCCAGGTGGGGTCTGGCTTTAGAAACTTTTCTTATTTTTTGAGATGGAGTCCGTGGCATCAGCCTAGCTTACAGCAGCCTCAAACTCCTGGGTTCAAGTGATACTCTCCCACTTCAGCCTCCCAGAGTGCTAGGATTATAAGTGTGAGCCGCTGCACCCAGCCTAGAAACTCTATCTGTATGTGAAAATGTTTTGTAGGCCGGGCATGGTGGCTCACACCTGTAATCCTAACACTCTGAGAGGCCGAGGTGGTGGACCTCCTGAGCTCAGGAGTTTGAGACCGGCCTGAGCAAGAGTGAGACCCTGTTTCTACTAAAAATAAAAAACTATCCAGGTGCTGTGGCAGGCACATGTAGTCCCAACTACTTGGGAGTCTGAGGCAGAAGAATCACCTGAACCTAGGAGTTTGAGGTTGCTGTGAACTATGATGCCATGTCACTCTAGCCTGGGGCAACACAGTGAGACTCTGTCTTAAAAAAAAAACAAACCTGAATAGGGGGGCACCTGTGGCTCAGCGAGTAGGGTGCCAGCCCCATATACCGAGGATGGCGGGTTCAAACCAGACCTCGGCTGAACTGCAAAACAGAAAAATAGCCAGGCGTTGTGGCAGGCACCTGTGGACCCAGCTACTCCGGAGGCTGAGGCAAGAGAATTGCCTAAGCCCAGGAGCTGGAGGTTGCTGTGAGCTGTGTGACGCCATGGCACTCTACCGAGGGCAATGAAGTGAGACTTTGTCTCTACAAAAAAAAAAAAAAAAACCTGAATAGACAGGTTTTATGAGCCCCCAATTTGTCACGAGGGGCTTAGAGCTTCTTCTTTGTCTGTAATGAAGATGTTCACTTGTATCTAGTCAAGGCCATTTCATGGTGGATATTCTATGAATGTTTCTAGAACTGAAGTTTGTAACAGTATTCTGTTGCCTTTGTGTTCCTGCTATTGAATGTTGCAGTATTTTGAGCCTGGAGTTTTTTAGAGTAGTTTTATTGTAATAAAGGATGGAGTTACTCATAAAAAAAAAAAAAAAAAAGAAAGAAAAGAAAAGAAACTAAGTTACAGGTATGATTTCCCTTTGCCTCTACATAAATTAATATGTATTTCCTCCCTCCTCCCAAAAAAGGATAGTTTCTTAAAATAGGAAATTGCAAATGTCTTAACACAATAACTAAGAAAATGCCATGAAGGCTTGGTGCCTGTGGCTCAACAGGCTAAGGCGTCAGCCATGTACACCTGAGCTGGCGGATTCGAATCGAGCCTGGGCCCACCAAACAACAATGACAGCTGCAACCAAAAAATGGCCGGGCGTTGTGGCGGGTGCCTGTAGTCCCAGCTACTTGGGAGGCTGAGGCAGGAGACTCGCTTGAGCCCAGGAATTGGAGGTTGCTGTGAGCTATGATGCCACAGCACTCTATCCAGGGTGACAGTTTGAGGCTCTGTCTCAAAAAAAAAAAAAAAAAAGGAATACATAGTCAGTAAGAGACAGCAGACTTGAGCCCAAGACACACGGTCACGTATACTAACACCAGGGGCTTTGAAAGTACTGGTGAAGCCCCTACTTGCATTGGCGGAGAAAGTTGCTTTCAAGAGTTTGTGCCTGAATGTTGAGCTGTCACCTGCCTGGTTGCCTCATGAAAGTCATCTTTGCCTAGGGAAGAATTAGTCAGGACCTGGGAAGACACCTCTAGGAACTGATGATGTTTCGCTTCTGCAATTCTCAACTTGAATTCGTGAGAACGCTGGTGTTTTGAGAGGTGTTCATAGGTGTCGTGTCTTAAAAATAAAACAGAAAAAAAAAAAACCCACCGAAACACAGATATTGAACAAAATTGAACATAAGATCGAATAAATTAAATTTTCTTCTTACAGGCTTTCTCAGAACATTTTGATTTACTACTGGGAATCGCCGCTAGTCAAGAGGCATAGAAATACAGAGTGCAGCATTTTTCAGATTAACTGATCACCAAACACTCTGGTTTATTCTTTCTTCCCCTTCCCTCTCTTTTCTTTCAAACCTCTTTACATGTCCCAGCTGTGTGTTTTGGGAAAAGTTTAGGAAACATGGTACCTTAATAATGTCTTAACTTTTCTGTGGGCATCTCTCAAGGATATTGAAAAGATACATTCATGGTCAACATCTTCTGGTTCCCATTCAGACTTTCTCAAATGCCCCAAGTCTCACCGCTAAATAGATTTATTTCAGACTTCCCACAGAAGACTTGTCATTTCTGCACAGCATCGCAGCAATCCCACCACTAGTCTGCCTGATGCTGCCACCTCCCCACATTCCAAGTAGAACATCCCTCCAAGATCAAGTTCATCTCCTTAGGGTGCAACCGCCCTCCGTGCTCAGAGTCTAAAGCATCTACGGTACAGCGCCCCTTCTCCTCCCTGCAGAACCACAGAGCTCCCCTGGAGAGGAGTCTGGGCACCTGGCACCTTCCCAAGGGCCCTGGTGTTTGTCCTCCAGTTCAAAGTCCTCCTCCCCTTAACCGCCACACGTGGCCTAATAACAGAGCTTCTGTGCGGCTTAATTCCGAAGGCGGCAATAGATTCTCTTGAGCAAAGAAATGAAAGCTCAGAGAGGAGAGGTGATCTCTCTGGGGTCTCAGAGGGGCAGAATTGGCAGCAGATCAGGATGACCCCAAAGCCTGTGCTCTTAGTCTCCACCCTCCACTGTCAGTGGGTGCCAAGCTTGCGTGGCCAGCTGCCTTCCAAGGGTCGTTTGGAGACAAACTTTCCTGTTCCCATTGCAGAATCTCTTTCATTTTCCCCCTTTTCATGCAAGATAATCTCCAAGAAATTCCCTTGTGGATACCTCGTATCATTCTCCACCCAAATTCTTCTAAGTGAATTAAGATGCACCTTCTAAATTCAGTGTTTGAGACCAACGTCCCCAATGTCTACTCTGAGCATCGTGACAGCACTGGCCTGCCTATATCCTGCAGGC